>VZTR01000111.1:0-71757 GCA_013400775.1 Chaetops frenatus | reverse complement strand
TGCGAGAATCGCCGTCGCACACGCTGCAGGCGTAAGCGGCGGGACTTTGCCCCCACCCTGCCGAGTCCAGCGCTCCCGTCCCGCTGCTATGGCCGCCATGGCCGCCCCGGGGCCGGCGCGGCTCCTCCGGGCCGCCGCCGCCGCCGCTTCCTCCCGCCGCTGGCTCTTCTCCTCCACCTCGCCGGCAGCCGGGCCGAGGCCGGGCTGTGGCAGGTCTGTTGCTGCCGGGAGGGCAGCGCGGCCGTTCAGTCTCTCTGCCCGGGCGGTGCTCAGGTAAGGAGGTCGCAATTGTGAGGCGCCAGGCGGGCTCCCTAGGGCGGAGGAGCCGGACCGGGCCGAGTCTCGGCGCTGCGGGCAGCCGGGGTCAGCGGCTGCCTGTGACACGGGCTGCCCGAGCCGGGCTGGCGCGGGGTCACCTTCCCGGCCCTCTCCGCCCCTCACCGGCTGCTTGGCGGTGGCACCGAAGCGTTCTAGGGGTGCCCCTCCGCAGAGCTATGCCCCGTAGGGCTGTGCCGGCGCTGCGGAGCGGCTCGGGCGAGGCCCCGTACCGGCACCCGGCGTGGGTGAGGCTCAGGGTCGGTGTGACCCGGAACCCCGTTGAAATGGCTTGTAGCGTTACGGAACGCCAAACCAGGGTTCCTGGTGCTCAGACTGCTTTTTCTAAGAGGTTATGACCTTACTAAAGTTGCTTGTTACTTGTTTATTAAAGTTACTTGTTTTATCTGGTGTTTTTATTTGGTTGGTTGGTTTGTTTTGTTTTTTCCCGTGAAAGTCTGGTTAGGTTTGTGATGGAAGTACAGCACGTATCAGAGAGATCCTAATACTTAAAGTTTTTTCTGCCTTTGGTAGTTTTTCTGTACTGAAGAACACTTTTGCATCTTTCTGCATGGAAAGACTGGACTTACCACTTAGTGCCATGGTCTAGTTGACATGGTCATATTTGATAATAGCTTGGACTTGATGATCTGAGATCTGTTCTAACCTGATTGATTCTGTGGCTTGATCTAAATATACAGAGCTGCTCCTCTCCTCATCAGTATTTATGAGTAGGTGTTTCAGAATGCATTCCGTCTGTGGGCATTTAATATTACACTGTCCACAGCTGTAGTTTTGATGCTTAATACATGTGGTCACAGACTCTTTATGCACAGCCCTCTGCCTTGTAGTTTGTTTATTCAATAGGTCAGAGTCTACAGCTAACTTTCAATATTTAAAATGCAGAAGTTTTAAAAGCCTTATGTACTTGGTTGCCCTAGAAGTTTCCTTGACTTGGAACAGGACTCAGAATCAGCAACGCAGCATCAGGGGTGTAGCCTGGCCCGTTTCCATAAGGTTGAGATAGTGCCCTGGACATCAAAGCTGTCTCAATAGTTTGCTTTTAAACTCTCCTATTGGTGATCTTTGGCTTTGTTCAAGCAGATATGGAGAGAGAGACTTAATATGGAGAGAGAGACTTAACTTTTCTAGCCTAGGATTCCCATATGACATGAGTAAGTTGCTAGTCAGATCTTTTCTCTGAGGGATATTTCTGGTAATTGGTTGATTTTGAGGTCCCTGATTTGTGGTTTTTAATTAAAAAAAAATGGACATCTTTGTGAAGTATTGACGAGTTTTTTTTTAAAAGGTGTTAAAATAAACAAAAAAAAATCCTATAAAGGGCAGGCATTTCCTTGCCTAATAGTAATGTAAGACCTGTAATCCCCTCATGTTTTTCACAAACAGGCTGAATACAAAAGGGAATTTATTTACATTCGTTTTGCAAGCACACCAACAAAAAAGCTTATGCAAACAAGTATTTCCAATGTTGTTTATATACTCCATTTCATAACCTGGCTGAGTGAGTTGGGAGAAAAGGAAAATTCTTGTATGTTATTGTTTTCTCCCTTTATGCGTAAGTCACAATCTCTGGGCATCGTATTTGAGACCCAGTTCCTGACCCTTATATAATAAGCCAGTGTTGAGTCAGTAAAAGATACATCATTGTTTATGTGTGTAAAATTGGCTGCATTTCTGTCTAGAGGATGAAGATGTCACTGTACAAAACATTACCTGAGGTGATTCCTGTGAGCAGAGGTTTCCAAGGGTTTCGGTGGAGCATCAGGCATTATGTTTTCATTTCCATTTCCTCCTTTCTCTTGCTCCTTTTTTATCCCTCAACCTTTCTTCTAATTTCATGATGAACTGAAATAACAGTAGTTATTTCAGAATTCTTTTAGACTAGTCTAGTTATCTGTACAATGTTTTTGATGCACAGCATAATAGTTGCATGCTTTAAAGATTAGTTCAGATTTATAACTTCCCTTAATTGAGGCCTGTATAATAGCTTAATTCATGAAACTTCTCGGGCAATTAGGGCTGTTGGATTTGCGATTTATTAAAAGATCTGAGAATAACAGAGCTGGTCTCACCATGTGCAGTACCAAGCTAAAGTTGTTACGTTTTGTTTTGAGGAATGTAAGAGGTGATTCTCAACTTAGAAGTAATAGCTGAAGATTCAAAATGATAATTCTTTTAAGGGGGAAGAAGTACCTGTCAAGATTTTTGCAGTATTTACTATTATTTGCATGGGAGGGACAACAAACAGCATTTACAATTCCCTGGTGCTCATCTGTGCCTTTGTAGTGTGCTTAATTTAGGGTATCCTTGTGAAGTTTGATTAAAAAATGCTGATAGTAATGTGGCAACCATAAGAAGAAATTAATTGTATTTTACATCTGGTGAAAAGCATTTATGTGAGCATGAATTGGGATATTTATGCTTCATGCAGATAACACAAAATAAATTGTGTTCTTCCTGGTAATCCCAAGGCTATTCTTACTTGCATAGACCTGGCACATGTTTCATTTTAATAGTCTGTGGTTTGCAGCATGTTGGTATGTGGTTAGTTGTTTTTCTTGATGCAAACAGTGTCTGGGTGGACAAAAACCGTGTTATTTGAAATTTATGAAGCCTAAGTACGGTTTCATGCAGGTGTGGTGTTGTGTGGTGGTTTTTTTGTTGTTGTTGTTGTTGTTGGGGTTTTTTTGTTGTTGTTTGTTTGGTTGGTTTTTTGTTGGTTTTTTTTTTATGGTATCCCCCAGTCATTGAAGAGATTGGCTCAGTATGTGTTTTGAATGTCTGACTAGTCTGATTATTACATATAAACACTTCTGAAAGTATTTTTACCACCAAGTAAAGCATGAAAGATTTTTTTTTCCTTTAAATATTTTGGCTAAGTAAAGAGTGATAAAGGTGGCAATGGCAAAAACCAGATCTACTGAAAGACTTAAGAAGGCTATATTTAACTTTGCACAAATTAATACATTTTAGTTTCCATTATAAATCAGGGTGGATTAGGTCCTGTTGAAAGATTAATTACTGTGTCATTTTTTACCAAAAGTCAGTGACCTGGTGGTGGTACTTCAGTCTGTCCCTTTGCTGCATGCCGTACCATGAAGCATGCACACCGTGCAAGTCCTCAACTCACTGAAGCAAATACGAGATTGCCCCTACTGGGCAGTGGCACTTCTGTCAATTTTGCTTTCTGGTCCAGTTGGGTCTACTTTCTTTTTGTGGTTGATTTTCAGCCAGATTAGCAAAAGGGGTTGACTTTGTGGTAGTACTGGTGTAAGGATGATGGCAGGGTGATTTGGAGTGGGGATCACCCTAACCCACATTTTTATACTGTAAAGAGATGGTTTTAACCTGATCGTGAAACCCAGATTGTGTCATTGCAACATAAAGTTGCAGTAACACGACCATTCTAAACTGGTGTAAATTTCATCTAAGGGTCAGATCTGACTCTGCTGGTTCTGACATCTGTGGGGTTGTTGACCTTGGCTTTCAGCCAGTGCATTCCCAGGCCGAGTTTACTGCAGGACACTGCGAGCACTGGAGAGACAAGGAACAAAGGAGCGGAGGTGGGGACTGTTCCTCTCCTGGCAGAGTGGTGTTTTATCAGATTCAAGTGTAACCACAAGTGAAGTTTCAAGTGTGTTTTAAAAACTGGGATGGAGTTGGCTTGTCATTTGCAAAAGTTCCAGGGATCTAATGGATGCCCAGACATCTTGCTCTTTGGTCCATGGTACTTGTGATTGCCTAATCCTGTAATAAAGAGTAATATTTAGTATAAAGAATAATATTTAGTATTTGCCATGTCTGTACCTTGGGCAGAACATACCCAGAAATGCAAGTACATATTGCATTGTGTCTCCTGTCAGGGTTGTGTTTGTCATGTTGACAGAAATATTTCAGCAAAGGAGAGTGTACTTTGAGCTCTGGAAGGGCTTTTTGAGGCAGTTTAAAATTACACAGTGAGACATTTACTTAGGCTCTCAGAATGTGAATCTGTACCTTTCCAGATGCAGTCTAAACCCATCAGTCTTGAACTTCCAGAGGAGGTGGTGAGTTTTGTACTAGTTTGTCTAAGTAGGTGCTTGTTTCCTTGGTTCTGCTGTGGGAGGTGTTAACATAGCAAAGGAGCAAAATGAAAAGCAGAGTGGTTTCTTAAACCCCCACAGAATGGTTTGCTAGTGGTCCTCAGATATCACAGGTGACTGTGCAACATAAGTCACATTTTGTAAAGATATATCTTTAGGATTTCTGAATTTTATTGTAGTAATTGCTTCACTTGCATTATGCAGATCAACCATTCATTGTCAGTTATAGTTTTGGAATGAATTTGTAGTTAATAGTAGCTTGTGGCTGCCTTCTGGGGAGTGGACTGAGGGATGATAGGAAAAGAATTGAACATGACATCATAATGAATCATCACGGAGCACACTGCTGCCAATGGGACTTAAGAATTGTGGCAAGTGGATGAAGTTTATAGCAACAAACATTTGTTGTTGTTTTATAACAAGCCACGACTCAGAGTGCTAAAAATGCATATTCTTTTACAGCCAGTTACAAAAATAATTTGTTCACTGATGTTTCAGCATGGTCACTTTCAAATTTTTTCTTTAATAGTCAGATGTACAGATTGGAGTTTTCCATGGGGTGACTTGATTTTCAAGTTTTCATATTTTTCTTAGGATACAGATTACTCAAGGCCCACAGTTACTAAGGGGACTATGGGCGATATGAAGCATATGGTTCTTAAATATGGATTTCACATGGAAACATAAATTTTTGCGTTAGCTTTTTGGTTGTTCTGTTTGTATCTGTTGTCTCTTGATTTCTTCACTGTCCATCCAGCAAGTTTTTGTTTTTCTCACTTACTGTAGGAAAGAAAGTAGTCTGTTTAAAATTGAATGTACTGCATTTTATTAGTATATTTAAAGCTTTCCTTTAATTTGCGTGTGAAATAAAATAATATGGAATGCAAAAAATTTAATTTTTTCATGTTAAAAGCTTTAGTCTTAAGACATTTTGTGCAGACTGCAAGAGAAATTTCTTAAATAAACAATTGTCTGAAAAGCGAAGCAAAGAAATATCTTTCTTTGAAACCAATGTAAAAACTTCGTACTTCACGATAATTAATATTTACAAGGTGAACTCCTCAGAGAATCTGTGCCTAAAAACAGCAGAATGCTATTGGAGTATTTCCATTTTGTGGGAGGAGAGAAGAATTAAATTTCAGAACTAATAAAGTAAAATATCTAAAACTCTAAGCAGAAATGCGAAAATTTAGAATTGATCCTAAATGATAATTATGAGAAAAAACAAAAAATTCATAAAAACAAAGCAGGAGTTCACAGAAAGGTGGGGAGAGAAACATTTAAAATAAGCTCTTTTATTTGTTAAAAATACAAATATTGTGTCTAAAGTAAGCTGTCTTTAGTGAAAGGCAAAACATCTGGATCCCATATAGCTTGTAGTGACAAAACAAACACCACGGGTTTTTTTTCTTATTGTTCACGGTCTTTGTTCAATATACAGCAGTAAATGCCTGTAGCTGTTATAGTTTTTAAAAAACAGTAACTTAGGTTTCTCTTTTCTTGGAGTTGATAGTAGTAGTATCAACTATTATTTGAGTAGAATTCAATCAATTTTAAAACGCTAAAAAATCCTAAAATTCTTCAATTCTGTTATATAATTTTTTTTCAGCTCAGAAGATAAAATAACTGTTCATTTCATAAACCGTGATGGTGACAAACTAACAGCCAAGGGAAAACCTGGGGATTCACTACTGGATGTTGTTGTTGATAATAATCTAGACATAGATGGTTTTGGTAAGTAGATTAACTGAATATTTTATTCAGTGTGTAGAAATTATGTTCCTCTTTATGCATAAATATTTATAGTATAATTTAGATTAGAAAAAACCCTTAAGGTCATTGTGTCCAACTGTAAATGAATATTTATACATAAAACCACCTGTACTTCATTTGTATTTTCTCTTTTTTTTTTTCCTCCTTCAGGTGTATAGGATATTTTGGTTCAAGTTTTTAAAAAATACTTGGGGTGATCTTGGCTTGAGTTTTAAAGAGGGGAAAATGCACAGAGTGCTGTCAAAGTAGAGTCTGAAACATGCCACCTGCAGACCTCTTTGGAGCTGAAAAGTTCTGTTCTGGAGGCAACACAGAACTGGTGTGTTTCTAACAGTGTCTGGTTATTTCTGCCATACTGTCTCAGTTTATTATCAGGCTTTTTGTAGCACTGTGTCTATACCAGAGGAGTGCAAAGTGAAAGAAACAACCAAATCCATATCAGTTAGCAGGGAAGAGCAAGAAGTTTAATTCTTATTAAAGAACTGGGGTAAAGAAAACTTGTGAAATTCTAACTTGGTATGAGTACTGTTTAAAATCAAAATAGAAGGAAGTTACAACTTCTCTCTATTTCCTCAAACTTTTGCACTTTCCATATTTAGAATCATAGGATGTTTTGGGTTGGAAGGGACCTTGAAGATCATTCTGTTCAAAACCCCCCCCCTGCTATGGGCATCCTCCACCAGCCCTCATTGCTCAAACCACAAGACCACATTGCTCAAAGGTATTAGGTAATGACAATTAAATACCTTGGGAAGGTATTTATATGAACATGAGCTGAAAAATTAATAGAACTGAAGCAGGAAGTTTCAGTTTCAGAACTGAATGCGTAACACAAAGCAGTTGGTGAAAAGAAAACCAGTAGTATTGTGTTTTAGTTAAATGCAAATAAATTGTACTGCTAATAATAGAATCTTTGATAAGATTTAAAGTCTTATACTTGATATCTGAGACAACTTTTATGTCTAGAGTTGCATATATCTAGGGAAGAAAAATTGTCTCAAAAATTTGTAATTAAACTAGCTTTCTTACTATTTGCCTATTTACTTATTAAATTAGGCTCATGGCTAATCATTTAGGCTTATGACTGGTCTGCTTATGTTCCACAGTAAATGTTCTCTGTGTCAGCATCAGCTTAAAACATTGTGGTAAAGTGGGAAAAAGCAATGCTGTCAATAAAAGGAAAGCCAAACTGAAAATTTGGAATACTGTAATAGTCTTTAATTATAACATGTGCTAGTCCCATTTCAATAACCACTTGCTAATGAAACGTCATACTAGGGCAGAGAAATAATGTACTAAAAATGGATGTTCTGTATTTAGAAAAAAAGGTAATGAGGGAAAAGTGAAATGTAAATCCTGCTTGTTTGCTTCTATCACTAGGGGGCATCCTATGTGCATTAATAATAATAATAATAATAATCTTTGTATAAAGGGTTATGGATCTATTGAATGATTCAGCTGCACTCAATTTCTTTATTATTGCCAGTTTTACAGTTGTGTTTCTCCATTATTGAAAGACACTTGTCAGTGTTCTTTTCTTCCCCCCTTACCCATTCCATCACTTCCTCAACATTAAGGATGCTTAAACTGCTGATATGACAAATTTTTTGTTTGGCACTTTAATTAAACTCTGCTTTTTCATGTGTATTTGAAGACATGATGGAACTTAAAAATTAAATGTTGTGTTAGTGTTGTGCTCCCTTTGAATATATGCTTTTAATACTGCAGGAGCATGGTGCTTTCTGTGTGGTTCTCATGGTCTAATGATGAGTTCCACTATTTCTTTTCATAGCAGTGGTTATAAATACAACTATGCTTCTCTTATTTCCATATGATTACAAAGGTGATGTGGTCACACTGTTTTTGGTTCTGCTCTCCCTGGAAATAAGTAAGTGAAGATTGGCTAATTTGTTATTTGCTTCTCTTCTATCAATTTAAATCATAGCCTGGGAATTGTAATCTCCACAATATTTAGCTTTCCCCTGTCTTCTTGAAGTTGCATATTTCTTTTTCAACAATGTGGAGAACTTGGTGCCACCCCAGTACAGTGACAGGGTTAAATTTGTTAGAGCTCGAACTTCAACTATGCTATGGCGACCTAATAGCTGTAGCAGGTAGAGGTGGAGTTGGTGCTTGTGCTGCTCAACCTCTAGCAACTTGTTAGATCGTTGACTCGTACTTGAACACATTGTGATACATGTCATCCATCTCTCTAGCCTGGCTACCTTTGTTGCTTGTGAATTAGTGTTCTGTTGAGTGAGAAGTATAAATTCCCTCCTCCCTGTACTTCTAAGGAATTTTTTTTGTGTGTAGCAGGTGTCTGCTGTTGAACTTCTAGAGGAAACCTCAAAACCATGGGAAAGAGAGAGATAAGAAGGATTAGCATTACAAATAAATGAAGTAGTGTTGATTGACAGCACTGTGTGCTTTTGAATTCTTAGTAGAAGAAAGCTTTTCTTTCTTTAAATGGAAAGGGAATTAGTTAAGTATTTTAACTAATTACTTAGCATTTTTAAACTAATTACTTTCCATTTAAATAAATCTTAGTGCTATTTGAACTGTAAAAATACTATTAACAGTTAAATGCATAGTAGGTATATGAATGTGGGAATATACAGAACATTAATTTTGCTAATCAGCTGAGACTTCTTGTATGAGACAAACACATGTAGGATTTCTTCTGAAATTCAGCTGCAATTTGACACTTGGATTTTCTATTATCTTGATTATTTTTCTTTAGGTGCATGTGAAGGAACGCTAGCCTGTTCAACTTGTCATTTAATATTTGAAGACCACATATTTGAGAAACTAGATGCCATTACTGATGAAGAGATGGACATGCTGGACCTGGCATATGGCCTCACAGAAACGTAAGGCAACACAACACTTCCCTACATTATTTCCCCAAAGAATGGGAAGAAAGGTTTGCAGATGGGGCTGTCCAATATTCTTGGAGCACCTTAATCAGCTTTTAATGAATAGCTGCATTCTCTTACACAAATGGGACTGCCAAGTTTAAATGTTGTTTATCTGAATTTTTATTAGAAAGGTGTCAGTATTGGTTTTGTAACTGAAAAGTGTCTGTTGCCATTACTTGGTCTTCAGAGGGGTCTGGTGCAGAAATGTTGGAGCTAAAGTATGACTGGAAACCCAGTTCCTTCCACAAAAGCTCTGCCACTGCTGTCCTGTGTGTGAATTTTCTTGTTCTTGTTTCTTTTCCCTTCTGTTTTCTGTCCCTTGTTAGTCCGTAGCTAGTTAATGTATTTTATGAATGTGTTTATGTCAGTATTTTAGGTTTTGGTCAGATCTTCTTTTCACAGAGTCACAGAAGGGTTGAGGTTGGAGGGGACCTCTTGAGGTCAACTGGTCAAACCCCCTGCTCAAGCAGGACCACCTAGATCTGATGCGCAGCACCATGTCCAGGCAGCTTTTTGAATATCTCCAAGGATGGAGACTCCACCTTCTCCAACCTCTCTGGTATTTATGTACATTGCTAAGATCCTTCCTTCAAGCCTTTTCTAGGACAAACAGTGCAGGGATATGTCAGTGTACATACTTGTTTGGTTTGACTCATATCACAATGCTCTTTGTACATGCAAACAAGATTCCCTTGTGGGAGAAACCGATCCTGAAGCGTGCTCTGACTGCTGATAGGCATTAGGATTAGACTAGTGGTACTCTAAAGTAAACCTCTATTCTGCAGCACCTCCACTATCGCACATCTTGTAATTAGGATGTTACATCCTCATCACAGATCCATTCCTGGTGGGCTGTTGGACTTGCTGGTGCACAAGTAGACTTTATCACAGACCATGCCCACACGAACAGTAGGCAGCTGTGCCTTATGAGGTTTCATAAGCCCTTTCCTTCGTGTTTCAACGGAACTGCTTGTTGGAAGTTTTTGAGAATCTTTCCAATGATATCAGAGGGTTTATACCTGGTCTGTATAGCATAGAGTTTATCTCTGCAAAGAAGTACTCTGAATTAACTTGTCTGTCTCCTTATACCAGTAAAAGGAATCCTGTACTCATCATTTCTACATGACCTCTCAACTTCAGCCAAATATGAACATTTATGGGAGGTTGGAAAGGCAAAGAAGGCAAGCTATGAGAAATTTCTCGTAGCTTCTTTTTTTTATCCTTTTTCCTGTCTCACAAAAACCCATTTTCAGTTTTGAAAAAAAATCCTAAGCCTATTAAGCCTGCCATCTACCATAATAAAGAGTAACTTTTAGGTTCAGGGCCAAACTAATTCCTAAATCGCTCTGGAGGCATATTTTTTTTGCTACCCTCTTAAGTAAAGGTTCAAAGCAAGGGGATTTTGCTGAAGAACTGGAAAACAGTAGCAAGCCAGAGCTCTGTTTAAATGTTTCCATTTTCCCTCTTAAGATCTTTGTACCAAATTAAGTTTTAGACCCTCTGAAGCTGTTTGGTAAAAAGTTAGGTTTTCATTGCATCACATATTCTTTCTATGGCCAAGGACCTTCCATATTTGTGAGTTGATGACTCTTCTTAAAGATGGAGCTTTAAGTGGCTGGTATTTGCTGCAGGTTACCTGGATTCCTGTGCTGATGTAAATTTGTGTAATGGAGATGCACTTCTATGTTCTATCGTAGGTAAAAGCATAACAGCTTATTCTAATCAGTGACTCTGTATTTGGGAAAGTTTCAGCCAGCAACTGCCATGAAAGCTTGTATTTTTTAAAATGAAAGATTAGTTAGGTAAAAATGAAATTGTTTTGAGTAACTGCAGAACAGTAGAAAGTAGTAAGATGAGGGAGTGCAAACCCTGGCAAGTTAAAATAAGAACACTAAAGCAAAAGGTAAGCTGAGAAACAGCTTGCAAAAAAGTAGGTAAATATTTTTGTTTCTAACCTATCAGAAACAGGAATTTTTGTCTTTGTGCAGAGCCAATGGGTGATGTAGAAAGTGCACATAAAATAGAAAAAGATAACATAAAAGCAAAGTATCTTTTGCATTGTTATCTTGGTAGGTTTTATGGGCTGTCCTTGTACAGGAAGGTTTCTTTGCAGAGGGTGTCCTGGCGTATTCTGTGATCTTCTTTCAAACTGATGTGTCCATAGAAGTAGTATTACTGCAGATAAACACTACTGCAGTGGTAACAAATAGTTACTGAGTGGTAACAAATAGTAATGGCTAGGTAGCATTCACCCATGGGCTCTACGGGAATTCAATATGGCATTTCTAAACTGCTGTCTGTAAGGCTTAATTAGTTTGTTTGGAACTACTTCCACATCAGAAGAATGGCAAGGTGGGAACCCAACTTCAACATTTAAAATGAGATTCAACATTTTAAAATGAGATTCGTAACTAAAGAACACTGTTCTGATTCTGCGAGCTGTTGCTTTTCTATACTATCTAATATGGGTAAGGAAAGAATTCAACAGAGCTTTTGTAGAGGAATGAAGCAGATACAGAAATTCTTCTTATAAGTCACTGAGATGAAGAAAGATCTTACAGTTCATGTGGTTTGCTTAGGTCCAGAAATCGTTCACTAAATTTTGAGGTGCAACAGCATAAGAGCAAAGGCCCTGTAAAGGCTAAGTAATTGGTTAAAAAAACCCCTGCATCTTTTAACAAGAAGTATTAAGCTGCCTGGTAAGAGTATGTGATCAACAGCATGATGTAAAAAAAAAAAAAAGTTAGGTTTTAATTAGTGTGAGCATCCTTGTGAAAGACTTGGGAAAACACAGTGAGGAATAATAATGTTTGTTTACATTGCTGTGGTAATATCACCTGCCTGTGAAAACATGCACAAGGATTTTATGCTCTTGATCAATAGGAAATGACATTTGGAGTTAAAGGGCAAATGTAGATAAATGCATATGGAGAGGTGTGGATAAAAGAGTGAGAACTTTACATTCGTGAAACAGACTGTCAGATAGCTAGTGTCTTGCCAGGGGCTGGTGCTACGGAACATTGCCCATCCTTGCTGATGTCTTTAGTATTTAAATACTTAAATACTGAGACATGGATATTGAATTAAAGTTATCCCAGTAATAAAAGCAGCTTATGATATCTTCAGAGTTTTGTTGTGGTAGTAAATCTTCTGGTTTTAATTGCTCCTATGCAACATCTGGTTTTCTCATGCTGAATGATAGGTCTAAAAATGAAAGGTGACATTTCCTCCAGTGTCTTGAATGTTTTATCCTTCTTCTTCCTATGTTTCTTGTCTTTTCACTCTTACTTTCCTGACTTAAACCCAATCTTGAGTTTTTTAGTTTGAGAACACTGAGCTCTGGATGAGGGGGTTAGGCTTTGCTTTTTCTGAGGCTTTCATTCAGATGCATTCCTTTATCTCTTTAGAGATGCCAGATGTCCCTTGAGAGATGAAGCATCACTCCCTGCACTTGACTGACCTGTTAGTGACCCTCTGGAAAGGGAAGGGTCACCCCTGCATTGTCTCAGTGAGCAGGAAGTACCCAGTGCGGGACTTTCCAGTGTGCTGAGCTCTGTTCTGGCTGTGAATCCTGGCTATTGCCACACGGATCCTTGTGCTGATGCACGTGGGTTGCTCCTGTGCTGGATTAAGGCCCTGCACAAGAGTGGCTGTTCCTAGTTCATGGTGTGTTTGGGATGGCTGAGTGTTGGAGGTATAAGGGGGTAAATGCTGTTGGATTGCTGGTGGGCTAGAACTAACAATGTCCTGTTTCCCCACAGATCACGTTTAGGTTGCCAAATCTGCTTGAAGAAATCAATGAATGATATGACTGTTCGAGTACCAGAAGCTGTGGCTGATGCTAGACAATCAGTAGATATGAGTAAAAACTCCTAAAATAAAATATCCAAGGGGTTTTAAAGAAGCTTAATTATTTTTATAACTTATTTTTAAATGTGTAATTAAATATGGAAACTTACACAATTGTGAGTTATTTTATACGACTATCAATAATAGATTAAGGCTATTTTAATTTTCTTTATAGAACCTCTTATATTTTTACGCTTAAAATGCAATAATACTTCTTATAAATAATCATTGGATTATAAACATTAGCAAGTGTATTACAGATTTCCTATAACATTATTCTGCCAAAACATTTAATGACATTTAAAAACTGGATCACTTGTACAGGACTTCTAAAACAAACCCTGAGCATTTCTAGGTGTCACACCTGGATATGTAAGAGAAAAGAACTTGTAGGACTGTGTGGGGTCTTTCTGAAGTGTTGCCATCAATGATGGTGTGCTCAGAGGTAGTTAAAATTCTCAGTAAATATGATACTTCCTCAGCAAGTAGGGAATTTTCAGGATAGGAATTTTCCAAACTTTGGAATCTTAATGACATGTGGCAAATGTTGTGTTGCAAAAAAACTGCTAAACTCATGAGTTCTAGGGGCTGTGTTATGGTTTATCCCAGCAGGCAGCTAAATGCCACATAGCCATTTACTTGCCACCTTCCAAATGGGATGGGGGATAGACTTGGGGAAGAAAAAAGTAACATTCATCTGTTGAGGTAATACATTTTAATAGGACAAAAACAGAAAGGAAAAAAACAGTAATAATGATAAATAAAATACATAAAATAAGTGAGGCACAACACAATTGCCCACCACCTGATGACTGATGCCCAGCCAGTTTCTGAGCAGTGACCCCCAGCCAACTTTTGCCCTAGTTGATATACTGAGCATGACACCATATAGTCCAGGATCTTCCTTTGGTCACTTGGGGTCATCTGTCCTGGCTGTGTCCCCTCCCGATTCCTTGTGCACCCACAGCCCCCTTGTTGGTGGGGTGAGAATCTGAAAAGGCCTTGACTTAGTTGTTGCTAAACAATCTCTACACAAAAACGCCAGTGTGTTATCAACATTCTTCTGATTCTAAATCCAAAAGAGCACTGAACCAGCTACTGGGAAGAAAATTAGCCCTCTCCCAGGTGAAACCAGGACAGGCTAATATAGGATGTTGGCACCTGCAGCTTAACCATGGCCCAAATCAGATATTAGTAGACCTCAACAGTATTTACATTTGCCTACACCATGAATACCAGGATGGACAGGGCTTAGAAGCGTGAATCTTTGGAACTGTGTAATGGGAGAACGTAGCCACTAGATTACAATTTGCCCATCACAAACTCTTATTGTTGTCTGAAGATGGCTGAGTTGGGATTGAACAGGGCATTGTTTGTCAACATCAGATATGTTCTGAAATCTTTATTCCTTTTTACTTTTGAGCTTGTGCAGGAGGCAGTTAGCTAGGGAGTTCAGCTTGAAGAGATTGCTCAATTCTGGGCCTTGCTTGATCATTTCAATAATGGTTGATGTGAAATGACCAAGTATATTTGTTTCATAAAAATGGCCTAGGTTCCCCAGAAGGTATAGGGCAACCCCTGTGGTGAGATGGTGTCTGCACTGATGATGAAGAGCTTTCAGTTGAATATCATTTTAGTCTTTCTAAAGCTCAAATAAAATAATGTTTCTAAGACTATTATTCTCTCCAACTTTACATAAATACCTACATGAACTGGTTATCACCAGTAGTTGTTAACTTCTGGTTTTTTGGGCATTTTTATATATTTATGAACTATGTTTGAATGATCTAATGCATTCATTAATGCTTTGTTTGAACTGGTAACAATGACATCCGGACATCTTTTCTTGCATTATTATATATATGGGAGGGGAGAAAAATTATTTTTCCAGTGTCAAATATTGGGATTATTTTGAGCTTTGTAAAGAGGGAAAAAAATGTTCCTCTTTGTTTTAACAATTAATATTTTCTAGAACTGTACTGAAAATAGATGTGGGTCAGATTCTTTTATTTCCTCTCTGAGTTATCTCGTTTCCTTCTGTTACTGTTCAACTTTGCCCTAATGCAAGATACACTAATTGTGGTCTGCTCAAAACTTAATCGTGTAGGGGTTTCAGAATACACTTCTGATATAATCTGATTCAAACTTAAGACTTCAGAATTAAAATTTCCAGGCTTTATGAGGGGCAGAGAGAGGATGGTCAGGGAGAGGGGTGGGCAAAAATTGAAGAAATGTTCTGAAGATGCTGCTGTCTTCCTGTTCTGCTGCTGTGGCTCTAACCATGACTTAGAGGTTGCCCAAACACAGTCAGACATTAAGGTAAATCTCACTTTATATTGCCTTTTTCCTGAGCTCATTTATATACAGTTATTACTATTAAATCTTGAGGGTTTTGGTTTTTTTACATAAGACAGCTCATCAGTTTCCAAGAGAGGGAATTTGGGTCATAACCAGATGTGCTGTGCATTCATACATCAGAAAGAAATCTGAGATTTCCGTATAGCTGTGAGGTCTAGTGATAGATGCTAATATTTATTGAGTTTTGGGGTCTTCTTGGGTTTTGTATTGGGTTTATGGAGGTTTTTTTTTCATTGTGTTATTTGGGGTTTTTTTCCATACAGTACCAGGTACTTCTTGTGGGAATCTTGAAATTCTTAACACCCTGTGGAACAGCTCCCAAGTGAATTTTCTTTCTAAACCAAGGTTGTTTCATTGTGTGTTTCCTGTGACAGCTTCTCATTTCAAAGACTTTGACTCTCCTATAGTGTGCCTGTGGAATGAATTACTCAGCACAGCAAGGCAAAAAAGGACACTTCAAAGTTCATTTTGAATTCTAGAGGTATCCCATACTGCATGCAAATGGAAATCTCAGAACACAAAGGAACTGACTTGTAGTCCCCAAAATACACAGCTCAGAGATACTACTAGTTTATTGTCAAAATGATTTGCAAATAAATCTTATTTTTAACCTCTTTCTGACACCTGTTGTTTTATGGATTTTTTTCTTTCCTTCTTTTCCAAGCTATTGAATGTGTTTCTGAGTGAAAAGTGGAACTTACCCATTAATGGTGCACCTTAAAGTGTAAGTATGAATTCTTGTGCAGTAACACGTAATTATATCATCAAAATTAGTTGAATACATACTCTACTTCCTTGTCCAAATAAAAATTATAGTTAATTTCCTTTCTAAAACCATTTCCTTTCTCTATTAAAAGATGGAGTCAGTGGGTTTCTTCTGTCTCTCCCACTTCAAAAATAAGGAGCAAATCAAAACTGACTTCATTTCCTTTGTGTTGTAAACTAAATTTCAGAAGCATACTCAGAGTCTGGGGCTGGTACATACCTTTACTTCACAAGCATTGGTGATGTGGTGGGTTGCACTGTCTTCTGTTGCTTGTGGGTAAAAATGTCCTTTGGATTCTGTTATGTTTGTGAGAAAGGCTGAAACCATCCCTCAGCCTTTTCAAAAGTGTGGGGGAGCTTGTCTGTGGCTCTAGACTGTGTCTCTTCCTTGCACCCCATTAAACTGCAGTCAGCATTCCCACCTCTGTGACATTTTGTGTGTTTTGTGGTGTCTGAAGAGGAAAGAAGGGTGTGCCCTGCATTCTCACACCACCACATCTTGGTATGTCAGGAGAAGTTTCCATTACCTGGACTGCAAGCTGTCATGATAGGGAAAAAGGCAAGTTCTGTAGGCTGTTTGTGGCTTCTCAAACGAAAACTAAATCTTGAAAGTTCATTATTTTTGGCTGTGGGGATTCAAAAGATTTAAGACAGCCGTGTCCAAACTTAATTCACATCCCAGTTGGAGGCAAGCTGAAAAGGCTATGTCCAAAAAAGCTGCAGTGAAAAGGCAGTGCTTGCCCTGCTCATGGGTCTAGGCCAGAGTGTGGAGATTTCCTACAGCCTATATTTTGCTCTTGCAAGGAACAATGTGATATACAAAGATAGGGTATACAAAAAAAATCATTATTCCTTGGGAGAAAAAAGGAGAAATACATCTTTAAGGAAGGAGAAGAGATGCTCAAGCTGAGTTGCTGAGTTACTAAGTTACCAAATAGTAGAAGACATTAGGAAGAGTGCATTTACCCCTCGAGGTGATTTCTATCCAAGTCATCTGAAAAGATGTGAGAGTGGGAATTTCCTGCATTGTGGCTGGGGCTGTGGCCATGTTGATCCATGTGCTGCTGTGGGCTCCACAGTGCCTCAGTGCTTTCTCTTCCTGTTGCATTGCCAGGAGAATGATGGAAGGCATCCATAAACAAACAGGCATTTTTACTCTAAACGATGGCATTAAAAGTAACCCTGAGATTCACTTCCTAATCCACTGGTCACCACTTGCTTTTTGTAGAGTTAACCAAAGGTTTTTGATGTGAGGTAGTCCAAATTTCAAAATAATAAGTCATTTCTAGCCGGCAGTGGTTTAGCATTTGCAGCTTCAACTCTTCATGAAAAAGCTGTTGGTTTATTGTGCTCAGCCTAGCATCTCTGGGGCTGCCCTTCACAGTTCTGGAGGTTCCCTTGAACTGGGGAAAAGGAAGCCAGGAAAAGGTTATTCGGTGCATTTACACTGCCCCTCTGCTTCCGTGTGCAAGGTTACCTTAGTCCAGCCGGCTACCATGTTCCCTGTGCCTACCCCATTCCATAGCGCGGTGCCTCCTCCCCGAGCCGGTGCTAGAGCGCGCGTCCCCCGCACCTGAGAGAGATGAGAAAGGATAAAACGGATTTGACCAAGCTTGCTGCCACCTTCCTTGGGTCCGCTCAGGTACAGCGGAGCTGTCCTGTTTCTGGCTCATTTAGACTACGTGTGTTCGACATTCCCTCGGCTGGTGCTGTCCCCAGGCGGTAAATCTCTGCTGCACAGCGCTGCTGCTATTAAAACTCGTTCGAGAGAGAAGCGCAGCGTGCTAAAGCTGCTGGAGAAGTGTGGGAGAGCCCCGCTCAGGCATCGTTCTGGAGAGAGCTGCTCGCCGTGCAGCCGCCTCGGGTATTTACGGCAGTGAAGGGAACGTGGCCTTGGTGTGACACCGCAAGAGCGCTAGTGCTGCATCGGGCTAGGCAACCACGGCGGCAGGGCTCCGAGCGTGTGCCAGAGACACACTGATGCACGGACACACAGCCATCGGTCACAGGCACACGGAACGCGTCGCCAGCCTCCTGTCCCCTGAGCCGCAGCCCCGCAGGCACCAACACCTTCGGCTGTGAGCTGCCGGGGAGCCCTTTCCGGTGGCCGTGGGACCGATGCCTCCCTGTGACAGTCCTGCAAACAGCCTCGTCAGGGGCTCAGCCGGCTCTGATGGATTCCCCTGCCTGTCACGGTGTGTCTGCCTCCATGTCTTCGTGGCAGTGATCCATCAATCACATAACCTTACACTATTCAGCGTGAGACATTTGTGCTCCTGGCGTCTCCCGCGCTGCAGCAGGCAGCAGAGCATGTATTTATTACACGGGAGAAGCAGTAAGAACCAGGGATGCTGGTGCTATGCTAAGTAACCTCTTCCAGATACCCCAGGGAAGTCTGCAATCACAACCCAATCCTGGTTGCAGCTATGGCTGATTCGGTTTTCTTCCCGCTGGCAGCAAACTGCCACTGGCAGTGGGTTGTCTGAAATCCCTGGGTTTAGAGAAGTCTGCCATCACACTGAAGGAAATCCCAGGCCATAAATGGCATTCCTCCTTCAGGATGTGTTTGATCGAAAATGTCCCTCCTTAAGGATCCAGTTTTGGATCAAACAAATATCCAGATAAGTTTGATGTTTTTACTCCATCCAAGTGCATCCGAGCAGACTCAAAGGCAGGTTAGCAGCTCATTTTCATTTTACTCTTCTTCAAGGAATAGCCCTGCTTTGCATAGGTAAGCTAGCACTAGCTTTTGATATGGTGAGGGCTCACAGGCTTTACTGGGAATAGCTTAGAAGAAGAAGGGCGTTCCCTTCCTGGAAATCTCTGACTAGAGGGGATAAAGAGAGGGAAAGCAGACATAAGATCCCAGTGATGCAGCTGCAGCTTTTCAGATCCAGGAGAGAGGCAGACATATCCCACCCAGGCAGCAAGCTATGGGTTTTGGCTGCAGATTAAAGGAGAAGGTGTCATCTCAGAGGAATGTTTAGCAACAGATGAAAACAGCTGTAAAAGAAAACAAATGGTGTCACAGAGATAAGGAATACGGTAGCTCAGAGTGATGGGGAAACTTGTTCAGGCTGTGGTTCATTTCCAGGGACTGATGACTGTCAGGAGGGAGCACAGCAAGAGATGGCTGGAGCAGGAAAGTCTCTCCTTCAGATTTCAGCACCTTTTTTTTTTTTTCCTTACAGCCTAATTAAGTTATTATGCTTATCAGCCTTTGGATTTTCATCAGAAAATCAGCAAAAACATGTTTTGTCCTGGCATAAAGAAATAAAAACAATCAATATCACTTGTCTTGAAGTTTCCTGCCCTTCTGGGGCTTTCTTTCAAGGAGAAAGGCAGCACAGGAGTCTCTGAGGCAGATGTCTGGGAAGCAGAGCAGAGCTGCCCTGACGGTGAATGTTGTCCTGGCAGGGAAGCTCAGGAGACTGGGATCTCCCTCTGCTGAGTGACGCATACAAAAAATGTGTTTCCAGCCTGTGTCTGAGCATTGAATGTGAGCTTCACATTAAAAATTACCTTGGTTAAATACTGGTCTTTATTGTCTACTATTTTTCCTTTTATCAAGTATGTGGTCAAAAAGGCTGCGAAAGACCTGGCTCCTGAGTTGCCTGTTATAGTACTTACTTATGCCTGGGGGCATAATGGGGGAAAAGACATCAGAGGTCTTTACAGCAGCACACAGAAATGAAGGGGGAAAGCCAATTACTGGGGATCAGGAATTAATTCTTAAAATAAAAGTACAGAGTAACCACTAGATATTTGCTATGGTATTTCACTGTGTATATAACTGGTTAAACAGTGCTGCCAACTGCCCAGAACTGGGCTGCTCCTGGTCTACCATAAAGCCACCATATATAATACATTTAATCAATTTCTACTTCCTTCCAGCTGAAAAGCCTGCATAATGGCTAATAATGGCTAATCACAGGAAATTTGTGACATTAACATTCCCCTAAGAGTCATATACCAGAAATTCTTACTCTCTGGCAAAATAATTTCCCCAAATCCTTTTGCTAGTGAGTGAAAAATCAGCTCTGAGCCTAAAGTGAGCTTGAGCTGCAGCATAACCTGTGCAAGTGCAACTGACCCAGGACCTGATGTACTGCCCGAAGCAGACACAGGCAGCAGTTCATGTTCTTTGCAATGGCACACTGTTTACTGGACAAATAAGAATTTTTTAGCTCCTTCAAATCAAATCTGGAATGCACTCAAAAATACACAGGAAGGTCCTTTTGCTGTAAACTCATAGTCACCTTCAAGCATAGATGGAGACCCACCTTATTTAAGGAGTTCATTCCTGTCAGAAAATTTGGGGGAATGCTGCTCTGACAGCAGGTTTGAATCTGCAAGCACTTGTCCCAAATCCACTGAGGAAAGAAAAAGACCCTTTGCCAATCCTTGCCACTTGCTCCTCATCTCTTCAAAATAAACAGGCGCGTATGATTTGGTTTAGCAAAAACGTTTAAACAAATTGCATTTGACACAAGTCACAATAGCATTTAAAAAGTGAAAACTACAGTATTCCTTCCAGAGCACACTGAATACTTAGATATAAAAATAAACCACCTGGCCAGGCCCCACTGGGGCACGCATTGAGCTCCCAGCCCTCTCTGCTGTTACTTCCTACACTGCTTCTGCAGGAGAGCCCCTGATTTATTGACTGTTTCCCTCCCACTCCATTGCCTGCAGCTTCTCATGACTTACACTCACTCAGGGGGTACATCAGTTAAGTTTTTCTTCTGCTCAATTTGTGTCCTTTTTATGGTGATCTTTTGTCAGAGAGACATCAGGTATGCCACAAAAATTTTCTTTATACCACACAAGTCTATATTTGCATCAAAAGCAAGCTCTGCTCGTTTCACTAATAGTGAAATTCTTCAGCTTTTTCTTACTTTTCAAGTAAGAGACTGTGATGCCTGGAATCCCAGTGGGGTAAACTGCTAGTAGAAATATAATACAAGTGCTGGAGGTGTGTTGGGTGGCTGAGCAGAGAGCAGCAGACAATTTAATTGGTGACTGCACACAAACCTGCTGTCTGAACAGCTCTATCTGGCACCACGGCCTCCATACACTGCCTCCACCATGCACAGTTCTCTCTGCTAGTGCTGCTGACTTGGACGTGCTCCTTGCAAACATTACCATCATTTTTTCTGAAAACATGGAGCAGCAGAAGTCTGGGACCTGCTTCTCCTTTTTCTCCCAGGTTATCCATGGCTCTGATGCCATTTGTAATGTTAAAGTGCTATTTTCTAATTTCATAGCCTTGGTAGTACGGCTTCTGAAAGAAATACCCTTTGCTGACAACTTCTCCAGGTCTTGGCTGGGAGATTCTTGACTTCCAAACTGAATTTCAGGCTACACTCTTTTCACAATTACCATTTTTATTTTCTCATGGAAAATGTAAATGAACTGCTGACTTTTTCTAATTATTTTTTCTAATTATTTTCCTTCTTGAAAAAAGGTGTGAAATCTGAATATTTTTCTTTTTGTATTGCTCTTCACACATGTTCTTCAGTGAAGCAGTCAGTTTAAAATGCATGTGCAGAAAATAAATTCAGGTTGGCACATGATATCTTTTTATTCTGGTAAGCTTGTTCATAATGTTTTCCAAGTCTGGTAAATACTGAAATTATCTCTCTATAGCACAGGATCTAAAAGCTCCTGTCTAACATATCATTATTTTACAAAATGACGGACAAAAGGCTATAAACCCCAGCTATTTGGCTGGGGAGTCACACAATCTCAGAACATTTTGGGTTGGAAGGAATGTTCAGAGATCACCTATTTCGGTCCCCAGTGTACATGATTAGGCAGCTACATAAACTTTGTGAATCTGGTAAGTTTCTTGCATAAAATTTCTAATGTATATGATAAGTTTATTGCTGAACTTGTCCAGATTTTTGAGGAAGTTAATTGTACTGAAATTTCGTGTGTTTTCACAGACTTTATTGGTTTAATATCTTAAATAATTAATGGTATGTGGTTCCTGCAACACCCGGTCACAAAAGAAAGACACAGATCCCTACAATTAGGAGAACAGCCGAGGCCCCCAAAAGGAGACCCGTTTATTTTTGATACACACTTTTATAGGGTTTGAAAAGTGTGAGAGGACTGGAAGATGAAATCCCATCTCTCAGCCAGACTGGTGAAGTGACCAGTCAGTCAGCTTTCCTTCTCCAGGAAGGAATGTAAATAAAACCATTGTTTTTAGTACAGTGCATGAAAAAAATCTGACTCGAGAACATAAACTTTTCAGAAGGCTTTCAAAAACAGGGCAACATCTGGTACATTATAAACCAGGTATCCTTAAAAATTTTTTTTTACTCAAGTATGATACCAGGAGTATTGCCCATACAAGACATTTTCACAATGGGCTTTAAAAGAAGTTTTATTCCTGTTTTTCATAAATATAAATCCCAGGAACAAGAATTCAGTTGAAGAGTTAGTTCAATGGTTATTCTTAGTGTAGAGCTTCTGGTGTTACATATTGAACGTAATGTGTCCTACTCTGGCATGACCTGAGTAACCACCATGTGGATAAGTGGCTTTAGAAGACAAAACTATTCTCCTAGCAAAAGAAAAAAATCCAGAGAAAGCTCATCAGGGCTGAGAAGGAAAAATAATAATTATTAGGAAACCACTCAGCTGGAAAAACAGCCAAGTTCATGGAGTCCATAATATTTAGTATCTGAAGTAATCATAAATTTCTCTTTGAAGTTTTACCTTTTGAAAGTGACTGGATCCTTTTAGAATCAGAAGCTGAGAGCCAGAAGTAGAGTGCTGTGAATGCACATTTCTTGTGGGTAACTGAGTCCTTCTGGGTCTTTATCAACTCTCCCAGTCAGTCAGGTTTGGTGACTAATGGTCATTTAGTTTTTACCCAAATAATTTCTAATCTTAGGTATCTTGCTTCTGGTGATGAGATTAGAATGGGTGGGAGGTTGTGGTAAAAAAAACCAATGTAGTCTAAGAAAAGTTATTTTTAGGTATGATCTTCTAACTAGGTTGTAATTATTCAACATTTTTCAAGATACACCCAGAAGGAGGAGTAGTCTTTATGATCTTGGGTGAATTTTTTTGTTTTCCTGCCAGTCTGCACAGAGTATGTAAATACTCAGATGCTATCATTTGTTTTGGGAAATTAGGGAAATTAGAATGTTAGGATTAGAGACATTTTTAATCACCCATGTCTTTGCATCCAAGGGTTTTTTTGGTGATTCATCTTCATCATGGGCAAAGAACTTCTATGCTGTGCCTCAGAAGACACAAACCCTTAGGTCCATTTCCCCCTACTGCAGGGTTGACTGTTAATCTCTCCATTTGTGGGTCTTGGGCTGTTTTAGTATAAAGGGAGTTTGATATGGTGCACCTCTGCTCTCAGGGTTGTACCCACTCCCTGCCTGCACTGCCCTGCCTCACTGGCCCCTTATGGGAGCCTGTGGCTCAGGGACAGCACCAGGGCTCACTCACAGCCCTGTCACCACCAGGGCGGTCCTGTCTGGCAAAGTCCCTAACAGTGGCACAGGATAAGGGATGATCTGAGGAGCTTTTATGGATCATTTATTTCCCCATACTCTCTGGACGCAGGGTTTTTGTTATTTATTTTTAATTGTTTGAGGGGTTTTGATGAAGATTGACAGTTATCTTAGGTCTAGCCCAGTGCTCCATGACAGATCTTTCTGCTCACTGGGTGTTTGCTGTGCCTGAGTGTGGTTTAGGGTGGGTTTGCATATCACATTTGATGGAGCTTGTCCTAGGGTGACTTTATGATGTTTGTATCCCCAGTCGTCTGTTCTGCTTGTGCTGGATGTTGATTTCTGTGCTTGTGGGCCTGGATGGGGTGAGCAGGAGAGGGAGAAGTGGTGCGCAGTTCATCTGCAGAAACTGCACTCTACTCCCCTGGAATTCCTTTTCTCATAGACTGTGTTGTCTGCAGCACAGACAGGGAGACAGATATAAGGCTCTCAGTGCTCTCTTGGAGCTCTCAGCTTTTGCAGAGGAAGAGAGACAGGGAGTTTTCCTTTGCTTTTGTATTTGCTGGTTTTCCTCCTTGGCTGAAGGAAGAAGAACTTCACCTGAACTGTGGATTTTTCTTCTGGCACTGTTCAGCACCTCTCTGGTCCAGGACATCAGGACAATTTCCTGGGGGGCTCCCTGCCAAGCTGCACACTGGGCCTGGGCACCTGGCCTGAGCCCTGGAGGGACTGAAGCTGACTGAGCCACACCCACAAAAGGACTTTCTGACTTTGCCAGCTCTTCAGAGCAACGAGAGGTTCTACTGTTTAATATTGTTCAATTTTTTATAATTATGAATACTTTTCTGGCTAAATAAAGTTTTTTCCACTTTTCTCTAAGGAGATTTTTCTCCCAAACCAGCTGGGGAGAAGGGCTGCTGAAGCTGGCTGGTTAGAAGAGACCCCTTCTAGGGTTTCCTCCCAAATTTGCCCTAAACCAGGGTAGATATTTTGGTGCCCAAGTGGGGCCCAAGAAAGTGGGAAAAACCTGTACTAATTGCATTTTAGATGTATTTGTTCTGTATTAGGATAAAGCAGTCAGTAGCCATGTTGCTTGAGATTATAATGTCTCTCTGGGTGGAGGCCTTGATGTCTTTCTGGTCCTTAAGCTTGTTTCAGGCAATAATATCCTTTTGGTCCCCCTGTTCACGGATAGCTCCTGTATTGTTACTAACACGTAACTTTCACAGTAGCAGGGCACGAGCTCAGGTTGCTATATCGCTGGGCATAGTGATAATGATATGTAGGGAGTTAACAAAGGTATTGGGGTTTGTTCAGGCTGTGTATGAATTATTGTTTCTTTGTCCTACCCTGAGTCCTAGCTCCAGTAGCATGTTCTGAGGGTTTATTAGTAATGGCACCCAGTTTGTTAGAGGAGGAGCAGGGGATGAGGCTTTTCAGCCTTTCCTTTCCTCCTTCTCTTTTGAATCTGTTACATCGCTTTTTGAGAATGTTCAGTTTCCCCTGAGTGTTAAAGAGACCCCTTTCCTGGTATTTTATCTGGTAGGCTTCCTTTACATGGTCTGGAGTTTGTCTAGAATGAGGGCTGATATGTCCAGNTGAGGGTTTATTAGTAATGGCACCCAGTTTGTTAGAGGAGGAGCAGGGGATGAGGCTTTTCAGCCTTTCCTTTCCTCCTTCTCTTTTGAATCTGTTACATCGCTTTTTGAGAATGTTCAGTTTCCCCTGAGTGTTAAAGAGACCCCTTTCCTGGTATTTTATCTGGTAGGCTTCCTTTACATGGTCTGGAGTTTGTCTAGAATGAGGGCTGATATGTCCAGAGGAACTATGGAATGATGAGGCCCCTGACCCAGGAGCAGACCCAACTGTCAAAAATCTTAAGTGGAGTGGAGAATGGGAGAGAATGGGTCAAACCCTGAAGAAATTTTCTGATGCCCCAGCCTGGGAATTTTCACATGAACAAATTCAGAACCCAGATGAAATATCTGGAAGAGAAGTGCCATGATGATTCTAATGAGAAAAAGCTCATTGCAATAAGCTGGGCCCAGGCATATGCTTATCACAGGGTGCTAGATACTGTAGGGCAGCAGATAGAAGCAGGAGGGCAGGGAAATAATTCAGCAACTACCCTAGTCACTCAGGCTGCAGCAGATACCCCAGTCATTCAGGTTGCAGCTGAACCAGACAGTGAATTAGCCAGTAACTAAACCAGACAGTGAGCCTAAACCACTGGCAGTTGCTGCAGGAAAGAAGCATACAACCAAACCCACTACAGAGGTCTATGCCCAAAATATTTGCTAATCTCAGTTTTATCAGGAACTACGGAAACAAGTGGCTTCGTGCATCTTCTCTACCTAATCTTTGTTTTTCAAATGGAATTTGTAGCTCAATCTGACTCATAATCTCTTTTTTTTAACATGTGCATTTTCAATTGATCTTTGAGTTGAGTGTATGTGTGTGCTGCTTTCTTGTTTTTCAGGTTAGGACAGTTCCCTTCACAACAGAATATCTCTCTGTTTTAGGAAATGATCTTTGGAAGGTGTCCTGAGAGTGTATAAGTACAATAGTGTTGGAATTCAAAATGTAGCATTTACTTTTTCGGCCAAATATTGAGAGGCAAACAGGGAGTTAAAAGGGTAGTACAGAAACTGTTATTTAAATGTATTTAGTGGGTAATGCTGGTGAGTGGTAAGGACATTATTGAAAAGCTTTTGTTACGGGGAAGGATAAAAATACAATTAGTATCTCCCACAGGCAATTACCTTTAAAAATCACAGCTTGTTCCCTGTCTCAGAAGCTCGGTGGGACAATGGAGCTCTTGTATGGGAACAGAAAGGACCAATATGAGAAAACTCAACTCCTGCTAGGTGCCAGGTTTCTCCATGTGAAAACCCCTTCTCCCTACCACACCTTGCTCTTACCACTGCAAGACCAAGAGAAGGGCAGCTTGAGGGGTCCAAAGGGCCTGTGCACAGACAGCAGCCCCCTCGGCAGCCCAAAGCAGGGGTCATGTGGTGAGTGCTGGCTGCTGCTGCAGAGGGTGGGATGCAGGGCTTCTGCCAAAGGCACATCTAGCTTCAGGCAGTGTCTGGGATGGGCAATGCACAAACCCCCTCCCACATCACCCCACTATACCGAGGTCATATCTAGCAGGTTTGTGACTGCCTTGTCAGTGCACTTCAGACAGTAAAATACAGGTAGCAGTGGCTAGAGCTGGTTCTTCTAAATACCACCTAAAATGGATTTAAAATAAATTCCACCTAAAGGCAACTAAATCCTAGAGAACCATTTAGGCTCCTGCCTAGATCTGTGTGGCATGACACCTCTGCCACGTCTCTGTGGGGTTTAACCCCAGCCAGCAGCCAAGCTCCACACAGCCACTCCTTCACTGTCCCAACAGCTGGATCAGAGAGACAATTGGAAGGGTAAAAGATGGAAAAACTCGTGGATTGAGATAAAGAAGTTTAATAGGGAAAGCAAAGCCATGCACACAAACAAAGCAAAACAAGGAATCAATTCACTGCTTCCCATGGGCAGGCAGGTGTTCAGCCATCCCCAGGAGAGCAGGGCTCCATCATGCACAACAATGACTTGGGAAGACAAACACCACCACTCCAGAAGTCCCCCAATTCCTTCTTCTTTCCCCCAGTTTGTACACTGAGCATGATGTCAGATGGTCTGGAATATCTCTTTGGTCAGCTGGGGTCACCTGTCCTGGCTATGTCCCGTCCCAGCCTCCCAAGCACCCTCAGCCCTCTCCCCAGCATGTCAATACAAAAGCAGCAAAGGCCTTGGCTCTGTGCAAGCCCTGCACAGCAATAACCAAAACATCTCTCTATTATCAGCACTCTGTTCAGCACAAATCCAAACTACAGCCCACTACCAACCCTGTGAAGACAATTAAATCTACCCCATATTCTGCCTTCTGGCAAGGGCCTGTTTCCAGTTTCAGCCTGAGCTGCTTGGTGCAGCACTATGGGATTGCTGACAGCTCTGTTCCTCAGTCAGCCACCCCACATCCTTCTCCCAGCAGATCACTTGGGCTGCAAAGCCCTAAAGGTGTCTCAGCAAACAAAAAAGTAGAGGGAAATCACATGGAATCAAATGGAACCTCTAAATCCTCTTGACACATTAATCTTCTGACTTATTTTCTTGATGTTTCTAAAGGTATGCCATTGATTGAAGAAAATCTGATCCAGAATTTCATTTTGCCTTTTTCATCTAAAATGGCAGAAGAAAATGTGGACTTTCATGGATAAAGAAAACAGAGCTTTAGCACTATTTAAACAGAAAAAATAATTTAAAAATCATTGTGTATTTATGAAATATTCCAATATAACTTAAACCCTTGTCTTCCAACAGAAAAATATTTTGATCAAGAATCTCCACCCAGCCTTTTGTGTGATCTACAGCATCACCTTCCAAGGGCACAATGTAACAGGTGAAAACAAGCTCTGTAACCACTCAGCACAAGCTCCCTATTTCCCTTTTCACTAGCAAAGAGCTGCTCTGTAGCCACTACTGCAGCAGTAATAATAATTGCCAAGAATTTGCATTTCTGCTTACCCTAAAGCTTGGTATCTCAAAGCAGACACTTTAGAGAAATAATTAGAACAGAGGTTCATTAAATCTAAAAAAATGCTTTCACTAGGTAGACGGAGCATCCAGACCCTTTACCATTTTCCTAAGGCGAGTGCCTGTCTGCCTCCTTAGGGGCAGTCTAAATCCCTACTCTGCCGGAGCGTAGGGAATGCCGGTTTATATCATCTACTGGGCTTCTGCCGGGGCGCTGCCGCACGGCCACCACCGAGGGCCGGGACAGCACCAGACCAGCGCTGGGCAGGACCCCCAGCACAGCCACGCACCCGGGCGGGGTTCCGCTCGCCCATCCCCGCCACAGCGAGCGACTTGCCTGTGCTCCAGCACAGGGACAGTGCTGCCAAAAATGTCCTAGGGAGCAAAGCTCAGCCTGCAGCCAGTGTGCGTCTGCAGAGGGAGAGGAAACCAAAGGGAAACCACAGCAGCTCTGTGCTCTCATTCTCCTCTTATTCTTTCTCAGAACCTAAAGAAATGGCTGTGGCTTTGTGTGGAAGTTAATTAATGATAGTAAATAATATTTCTTTGAGCTAGGAATAGCGCCCTTTATTGGGGGCTCTCAGCGTGCCTAATATTCTGTATTTAATCCAGCTTCCCAGCAAAAGCTAGCTGAATTATCTCAAAAATACAGTCCTGTGTTTCGCTGCCTGTGAGCCCAGCCGGCTTTCTTCGATGCCCTTTTCCGCAGCCAGCAGTGTCTTTGCAACGATTTGGGCAAGTGCCCCGCAGGGCATGGCTCGCTGTGCCGCTTGCTAATTGTGGGAGTGGGTGTGCACGCGTAGGGGCGGCAGCGGGACGAGGCGGCAGAATCCAGGTCCTGCTCCTGCTCTGAGCCGGCCTCTGAACGGTGAAGGAAGCAATCAGCAATGCTGAGCATGTTCCTCCTCTGCCCACACAGATGAATACACACGCATGCATATGTATATGGAGCTTTTCATATGTATTTTCTGGCGCTCACGAAGTGCCCAGACTCCAATTAGGACCGATTTCCTATGGTAAATCCACAAATAAGGGATTCAGACGACATCCTTCTGGACTGATTTTTAGTATAACACTCAATGTTACATACAGAATGCATCCACTCAGTCAAATAAAAACCTCTCCCCCACACCTTCAACCAGTAAGAAGCTCTGTGTTTAAAAGTGGTGAGATCCGATTGCTCAAAGAGAGTGTGAACTCCATTGCTCCAGGAAAACAACAGGCTGTATGTGACCTGACTGCTTGAGGTCCTGCAAGGTCCTGCAGCACAGAGGTTCAGGCCCGTCCATATCTGGATCCCAGGGCCTTTTGGATGCCCTACGCCTGTGGAGGGGGCAGGTTTGAAAGTTTGGTTGTGGTTTTAGCCAACCCTTCATCAGTACTTTGTTGCAGGTGGCAGGTTTGACCAAAGCCCCAAGAGGCTTCTGTCATGCAGGCAGACCTCAGCCTTGAACTTCCTGCTACCAGCAAGTCCGGGATGCCAAAAGCTGATGTGGACCCAAAGAGCTTCTTGCAGAATTCCCCTGCATGGAAACATGCAGGCATCACCTGTGCAAGGAGGCAAAGGCCACCACCACAGCTGGTCCTCCTCTCCCATGTCCTCACTGTCAGCCTCCAAGGAGGGAGAAGTGGGGCAGGGCCAGTGCTGGCTCCAGCCCCAGTGTTGCAGGGAGGCTCTTCCCACATGGATATCCCATCATGGAGCAGATGCATGGGACAGCCTTGAAATCAGCTTCCCACCTCCAGAAGGAGTTGCTGCTCTGGGCAATTTTGTCAAGAGCATTGGTTGCTTTAGGATTTAATGTGTGTCTGTGTATTCTTGAGCAATGGACTATCCAGAGCTGGTGGCTGCTGGAGAACCTCTCCAGGATGGCTCCCTCTGGTGGATGCTAGGATCTTGGCTGGACAAGGATATTCTCCAATCAACATCTAAAACACTAGGCTCATGGCAAAGTGTCACTAAATCTCTGGGTTAAGTCTTGTGGTAAATGAATGTGTGATGGAAAATTATGATTTCCAAGCTTTTAACATAAAAATGTCTGCTGGCTGGTTTTTGTTTTGTCTATTAAAAAAAAAAAAAAAAAAGCTCACCTTTGTAAGAACTGTTTGGGTTTTTCTTTAAAAAGAACATTCTATGCAAATTTTTTCCCTTTGAAAACAGCTAAAAGCTGACAAAAAAAGAAATCATAGGAGCATGTTTTTGTCCGCTCATTGTAATCAATAACACCTGTGGGAAAAAAGCTGAAATCAGCCAGGGAACAGTCTGAATCCATAATTGTTGGGCTGACATTTTGTTATCACATTTACTGAGAGGAAAATAAACAAAAGTAAAAGTAATCCAGCCTCTTGCCTCAAACCTGATGGGTTATTTTGGGTTTGTTGTGTAGTTGCCCAAAGGCCCTTCAAGCACTGAGCAAGGAAAGTGCTCAGACACCTGGACTGGACTCAGTGGGGACATGATGCTCAAGGGATGACAAGAGCAAGGATTCTCCATGCCAGGAATGCACTTCCCAAATGTGCTCCATTCCTGAATTCCCTTTTCAGTCGATCCCTGTAAGATATTTTCATTTTCATTTTGACTTCCAGATATATGGAAATTCATGGTAGAATAACTGTCCTCCTACCCAAGGACTCACCTGCTGGAACGAAACCCTGACCTACCGGGTCTGACACATTCCATGTAGGTGAGTTTAGTTATTCCAGTGTCACCCAGATTGGAGATCAAAGGACAAGAGTTTGTAGAAACAAAGGAGCAGCAGGCTTACAACAACAGAAGGATGGTGATTTCTTTCAGTGGAGGTGACAAGGGTGTCACTGGACGTACAGAGAAGCATCAGGGACTGGTGGTTTACACTGCTGTTGTGATGGACTCTCTCTCGTATGAGCTAAATGAACCGCATGTCAACAGACAGGTTTTCTCTTCAAGGGTGAAATCTAGTCTCTCCCACAGGCTGACAATTCCCAGAGTCCTCCTTTCTACCCTTTTTAAAGATGGGTACAATATTTTCTTTTTTCTAGTCACCTGGAACTTCAGCTAACTACTATGACTTTTTGAATGCCATGGAGAGTGGCTTGGCAACTACATCAGCTAATTCCCTCAGGGATGCACCTCATAATGTTCCATAGACTTATGTACATTCAGGTTCCTCAGGTGGCCATGAATCTGATCTCTTACAGTGGGAATCTCTTTGCTGCCCTGGCCCCCATCTTGCAGTCCACCCATGTGAGAGGTGTGGGAAGAGGGGCTGCCATTGAAGAATGAGGCAAAAAATTATTGAGTACCTCAGCCTTCTCCTTGTCCTTTGCTGTCAGTTTACCAGTCTGGGGTAGAGTAGATAGTTCCCTCTTATGTCCTGCATGGACTTTACACCTGAACTGAAGTCAGGAAACAGGCCTGGCCTGGGCAGACACAATACACATTTTTTTGTAAACAATTCAAAAGATGTTTCTGAACTTCTCTAGCAAACAAGCAGCAAAATGTCTCCTGGATGCTTCAAGGACAGAGAAGCAGATCAATGCTTTTTCTGGACCTGAATCCAGATTTCAGGTGTTCCTGGCCACCTCTGTCCCTGTCCTGCTCTGAAGGATTGTCCTTTCCCTGTCTCTCCTCAAAAGATATTTCATAGCCCAGCTGGTAACACAAACCTGAAGAGCAGAGAGGTGTTGTACCCTGCATTTGGAAGTTTGGCAGCCAATCCCACTTTCTGCCATTCATTGCAATAAACCCAAATAAAATAAATTTGTTATAAAATAAATGGTTTTCAGGGCCTCCTTCTGCATCAGCCACACAAGAAAATCAGATTTGATAGCACAGAAGAAAATCAGATTTGAGAGCATTTATCCTTTTATGACATGGGAGTCTAAGCATTCCTAACAGAGAGTGAATTTACCTTGGAGTGATGAGCCTGGACTAACAACCCATTTTACAATGGGACCTGCTCTTCACCCACATCGTGTAGGTCTCTTCACCCTCAGGCAGGGCTGAGATTTTGTTCACTGAGACCTGTTTTCAAAATTATGGCTTTTATGGCCTTTCTGAATGTGAGAAAACCAAAGAATTTACCCAGTAAAAATTCTTGGCAAAGTCAGAGCCTCCACTTTCTGTGTAGTAAACCAATTACCATGTTGCTGAATTTACACACTTCAGACAAGTTGACCAGTAAATTCATATCCCAAGGTGAAAAAAAGGAAAAATTCAGACTTTAGCTTTGTCAAACATTTTATTGGACAAATCCTTTTTTTTTTTTTTTTTTTTTTTTTTTTTTTTTTATTAGTAATTCAAATTATTTTAAAATTTTTTTTTTTTTTTATTGTATCTAGAGAGGATGCATAAGTATTGAATACTTTTTATTATTTCTTAAACAATAAAAGAATATTTTGGAAGTCTCTACTTTATCAAATAATAGATAGACCTCTGAAATGTAAATTAAAATTGTAAATGGAAGCTTCATAGGATTAATTTTTTTTCAACAAAGCAAGAACATTTAGTATGGTTTCTAATTTATTTAGAAAATAGACACAGCTCCACCCCAGTAAGGCATTTAAGTGCATAAGCAATCTTCCTGGACTTCTCTGGGACTATTTACACATAGAAACTAAGCCCAAGCCCAGAAACTCTGCTGAAGGTGACCTTCCAGACTCCTCATCTATCTCTTGTTGAAAAGCATGATGTCATTTAGATGCTGCACATTTATGCAAGTATTTGGATATTCATTAGAGGGATAGCAATGCCATGGAAGTATTCAGATGGGCCTGAGCAATGAAGAGCATCTTTCAACAACAACCATCTGTGGAGACTAAGCCCTGCTTGGAAAGATGACTTTGGGCTATGAACTTCCTTGTCTGCCTGGTCGCCTCAGGTTCCTCAAGTCACAAACACTTGTGGACTATGTGTCAGGTGTCCCTTTGCCAAGCTGTTGTGCCAATAAAACACTTCAGATCAGCCTTGCCTCCTTCCTGCCACCCCTACCCAGTCACCTTAATCCCTCCCTATTCCTGCCTTTGATCCATGCCCTAAACATCCCACAATAAGCCTTGCACAGTGCTATAGCCCCCTTGAAACACCTCCTGAGAAGCTGTCCATCCAACATTCTCAAATGTCTTTCCCCCACAGGCCACTATGAGTCTCATGTTCCTGCAGGGTCCCAGCAATGCCTTACTGGGTTCACCCAGGAACCCTGAGCTGACCACTCTCCTCTGACAGTTCAAGAGAATAGGATGGGGCTCCCTAGGTGCAGGCAGGGTAGCTGGGATCCTACAACCAGCATTGCCTTTTGATTCCTGTAGGGATCCTCTTGAGTCCAGGCTTCAGTCACCAGCAGGTCGCCCTCCACAGGTCACTCGGTCTTTATCAGCCTTTACGCTGATAAAGGCTCATTATACAAACTCTCAGCTGGGATGGTGCAGCCTCAGCTGTGCACACTGGCAGCACATTCCTGTCCCTTTGTCCCTTCCCTCCCTGTCTGGCAGACCACCCAGCCCCCACACCCGTCCCAACCTCTGGGGCAGCAAGGAACCCTGTGGAAACTCTTAAAAACCAGGAGGAGGAGAAGGAAGAGGAGCAGGAAAACCTTGCCTTCAGTGGTCACATCAGAATTATTGCTGAGCCTGAGTGCAGATTTGTAGCACGTTGATGGAAATAGTTTGTGACATGAGAATCAAGTGCAGAGAAATAATTTCTATACTGAAAACACCTCTCCCATGCAAGGTCACAGAATAGCTAAATTCTGAAATATTTAACTTAATGAAACTGGCAGCGGCTACCGAGTACTTGTCCTCGAGGAACTGCTGACATTTGCAGTGAAGCCACAACGAAACTGACAAAATAGGGCCTGGAGCAAACCTACTACCAGGGAAAAATCATTACAGACTGCATTGTGCATATTTATAAAACACAGATGATGTCCAAAACCTTTAGGCCTTATTTGGCAACCATGCCCAAACAGAAATATTCAACACCTTTAACCAGAGAATCTTCCCCTTTGGACACCAGTGGGTCAATTAGTATAGTTTGATGGTGGCCTCAATACAGAGACATCAGTAACTAATCCTGGGAGCAAGTGAAGTCATGCAACCGTGTCTGTGAGAGAGAGAGCTGGCTCCCTTCCCCTGATGTTGGTGTAGGGCTCTGCTCAGCCAGCAGACATCATGCTCCAGCTCCTCTTACACTTGGCAGGAGCCAAGGACTCTTGCATAGGGAAGTGGCCCTGCACAAATGCCAAAGACGAGGCTCAATGCAGCCACAACCCCCTGCTCAGCTGCTTCCCACATCAGACCCTGGAGAGGGAAAAGCCCCCAGTGTGGTTGGTGCCTTGGGTCTCCTTCCAGATGTGAGTGCTCAAGGATGTCCAGTGGTGTCTGGAATGAGGCTGTGTCCTTAGGCATGGCCACGTATTCCAAACACAGGATATGGGGAGATGATAAATACTGAGGGAAAATGTATCATAGCCTCTGCTCCTAATATATAAGTTTATTGGGATAACCTGAAGATTGGATGTAAGACTACAGCTTTTACTGGTTTCTTAGACCTTTGCTGGGTTATTTAAAAAATCATCATCAATACTCTTGGGTACATGGTGTGACTCTTGGGGATGGTGCTGTGCAGGACCAGGAGTTGGACTCGTTGATTCTTGTGGGTCCTTTCCAACTCAGCTTATTCTGTGATACTTGATTCTGTGATCATTGTTCCAAAACATTATATTTATTTATTTGTCTGAGTCAGCTGCTTTTAACTAAATTTCTCCAGCTGTGATGAACATTTCTGTGTCTCATCTGGACATGAGCTACATGTCTTTGACACAAGCCTTCAATGCTGTCTCCTGAAGCACTCTCTTGGAGCAAACAGTCTGCTCATGGCTTGGACAGGTGAACTCTCTGCTGAATGAAAACTCTTTGCTGGCTGGCTATATGGGCCCAGAGAGTGAAGGGGAACAGAGATAAATCCAGCTGGTGGCCAGTCACAAGTGGTGTTCCCCAGGATCAGTTTTGCAGCCAGCTCTGTTTAGTATCTTCATGAACAATCTAGGTGAAGGGATCCAGAGCCCCCTCAGTCAGTTTGCAGATGACACCAAATTTGGCAGGAGTGTTGATTTCCTGGAGGGCAGGAAGGCCCTGCAGAGGGATCTGGACAGGCTAGATCAACAGGCCAGGGCCAATTGTAAGAGGTTCATCAAGGCCAAGTGCCAGGTCCTGCACCTGGGTCACAGCAAGCCCAGGCTGTGCTACAGGCTGAGGGCAGTGGCTGGAAAGCTGCCTGGCGGAAAAGGACCTGGGGGTGCTGGTCAACAGTGTGTGCCCAGGTGGCCAAGAAAGCCAATGGCATCCTGGCCTGGATCAGCAATTGTGTGCCCAGCAGGACCAGGGCAGTGACCTATACTGGGCACTGGAGAGGCCACACCTCCAATCCTGTGTTCAGTTCTGGGCCCCTCACTGCAAGAAAGACATTGAGGGGCTGGAGCATGTCCAGAGAAGAGCAATGGAGCTGGGGAAGGGTCTGGAGCACAAGTCCTGTGAGGAGCAGCTGAGGGAGCTGGGGGTGTTTGGCCTGGAGAAAATGAGGCTCAGGAGGGACCTCATCACTCCCTGCAACCTCCTGAAAAGAGGGTGTGGCCAGGTAGGGGTCGGCCTCTTCCCTCAAATAAAAACAGGATAAGAGAAAATGTCATCAAGTTGCACCAGGGGAGTTTTAGACTGGAAAACATAAAGGGTTGTTGAGCATTGAAACAAGCAATCCTGCAAAGTGCTGGACTCACCATCCTTGGAAAACACCTGGTTGGTCTTTTCCAACCTAAACAGTTCTATGATTCTATGATTCTATATGGATGTGCAAAACCCTGGAAAGAGGTTGAACCAGAGAGGCCCTTTCCAGCCTGAATTACTCCCTTCCCCAGTGGTTTTATGGATAAAAATGAGGGGAAGTTGATAGGCCCAACTCAGTGAGTTTGGGATATTTTGTAGATGCACGGGCTGATCTGCAAAATGTGAAGCAAATCTGTTTACATGGGTATGGCAGCCTCACTGTGTGCACATATTTGTGATTGCACTTCTGCATTTGGTCCCCAAAAGCACTGGCCACCTCCCAGCCCCTGGTCTGGTTGTGTGTGGGTGAACAGCTATGTTTAGGATGGGAGGAAACATCAACCACCACCCTGACCCAGCACACCAGGATACTTAGAGAAAAGAAAAGTGGTACAAAACAGGCAGCAGAGGAGGCAAACAAATTTGCCAAATGTCACAGAGCAGACCAGGAGCAGATCTGGAAATGCGATGTCAGCCAACAAGTCCTGGGACCACATATGTCATCAGAACAAAAAAGGGTGTGAAACAGCAGCTATTAACAAAAATTCAGTGATTTGGAGGTTTGGATAGAGAGACACCTTCAGTTTAAAGGTCATGCTTCATTTTCTGGACCTATAATCTATTTTGCTTGAACTCCACAAACTTGTTTAGACAAGGATTAGATTGCACATGTCTTCTGCTTCCTGAATTGGGCTGTCCTGGAGAGATAAAAGTTGCAAGGATGAAGAAACAGCATTTATGAGATTGAGGAAGTATAATGGAAAAGCCCACAACAAACAAACAAACAAACCCCCAAACCCTCAAAAAACCAAATAATGACATTTCAGGCACAGGGGCCCTTTACTAGGGCTTGAAAAATACAAAAACTTTCAATGCAGGCTGAGAAAAAATTACTCTGAATTTATATTATATTAATCTCTGAAATTACCTGAAAGGAATGACGGCTAGCACTTGTGAAACAGAGGCAGGATGCTCATTACCAATGAGACCATGAACGCCTGTGGGACAGAAAGTCCAAGCAGTGAGGTATTTTGTCAATTTGCTTCATTTTATGTCCTTGACAGCAGTGGATGACAAGTCACAGCCACTGTTTCTTCCCTAAGTTTGTTTTTTTCATTTTATGGTGTTATTGTTGTTGTTGTTGTTTGTTGTTGTTGTTGTTTTTGTTTGTTTGGTTGGTTTGGTTTGGTTTTGGTGTTGTTTTTTTTTTTTTTTTTTCGAAGTAAGCATTTGGGAAACATCTCATCTCCCATTTGTCACAAAAGAACAGCTCCTCCAAATCAGGCACCCTAGTTTATGGAGACAGGCAGCTGGAGCCCCACAGTGAGCAGGACGTGTGGGGGACACTCAGCTGGAGCCAGGGCAGAAGAGGGGGCTCAGCACTCAAGGCCACCCCTACTCCACCACCTTCTCACAGAATGTATTGGATTTGCATGGCAGGGTTTTTTTGGTAGCAGGGGGCTTCAGAAGAGTGTGGGTGTGTGAGTGTTAAATGCTGTCAGAAGCTTCCCTACGTCCAAGAGAGCCAATGCCAGCTTGCTCCAAGATGGTCCCACTGCTGGTCACGGCTGAGCCCAGCAGCTGGGATAACAGAGTTCAGGGTGAAAAAATGCACAACGGCAGTTGGAGAGAGGAGTGAGAATATGTGAAAGGGACAGCCCTGTTTGGTGCAGAGGAGGGGCAGGAGGTGCTCCAGGTGCCAGAGTTGAGATTCCCCTGCAGCCTCTGGTGCAGACCATGGTGAGGCAGCTGTGCCCCTGCAGCCCCTGGAGATCCATGGGGATGCAGAGATCCACCTGGAGCCTGTGGAGGACCCCATGCCAGAGTAGGGGGATGCTTACTGTAGTCTTCAGAGTTGCATCTGACACTGAAAAGGTTCAGTACAATCCATTTTGGATCTTACCAGCATTTAATTCCTTCACTGTGCAATTCAGAGGCATTGCAGACAGTGATTTTCCCCATTAGAGCTCTTTTTTGTGATTGTCACAGAGCACACCTTGTGCAGCAGCAGGGTGTATGTCTTGTAAGACAGAAGTGCATTTCAAATTGTGCTGGGTCTACATCCAGATTGTCTGCCATATATTTAAAGCTGAAAGCACTCTAGCATTAGCTACAGCTCAAAAGCAGACACATAACTTACTTCACATCGAAGCACACTTTGACGTACTCTGTCTTCAGACAGCAGAGGTAAATGACTTTTTGGAAGATACCATTTGCAGGACAGAAAATTTATGTTGCAGAGACTAGAGATTTTCTAAAGCTTTATTATTGATGCAATGAATCAGTATTTCCTATTCCGTGTAATCTTGGCAGCATGGCAATATGCTTTTTACTGTTTTGAAAAGAAATGGAAATGCAGAGTAGCTGTTTTATTTCAAAATAGCATCACATCAATCAGTCTTTTTTTTGTTTGTTTTGAAGGAGGTGTATATGTAGGGCAGTTAGATGACAGGTCTCAAAATGCATACGAAGTATTTTACCTTTGGAAGGTGACTGTTACAGATCAGATTCTGCTGTTTTCATTAAAATAGTTGAATATGAAAATAAAGAACCTGCTAATATTAAAGAATAAATCTTGCTTTCATTCATTAGTTTACTCCCCTCCTTTCCTTGCTCCCAATCCTAATATGTATTATCCCACAAGATCTCTTTTCACTTCCATATTGTTGATTGAATCCCATTAGCTGAAAACATCCTAGCACCAGATGAAGAGGAAAAAAGTAGGAATTCTTGCTTGAGAATTACTAGAATTTACAAAAGTCAACAGGATTATGGCATGCCATAGGAATGATGCCACCCAAAGTGGAGGAAAAATGCTTTAGTCCTTTCTCACACAAGATTTGCAGTGCTTTGGGACTTCTGCTTCAGCAAGAGGTTGTAGAACTGACACATAAAAGAATTCCACAGAATACAAACTGAATTTATGACACAACAAATAATATTTAATATATAGCATTGAATGCATACACATCAATACCAGTGCTGTAACAACAAAACAGAATTTGTAAAATTAGCAGCAGTTTTTTACAAGTACAAAAATACACATTTTTTTCAGAACATATATAATAGCAAAATTTAACAGGATATATTACACAAACTCAAAGCATTTAGATAATGCATAACTCTAATATATTATATGATGCATGACACAGACAGCGAGACCAAGTGCACCCTTAGCAGTTTGGTAGGTGACAGGATGCTGAGAGGTGCAGTTGACACTACAGAAGGACAGGATGCCACCCAGAAGGACCTGGACAAACTTGAGAAGTGGGCCCACGAGAACCTCAGGAGGTTCAACAAGTTCAAGTGCAAGGTGCTGCACCTTGCCCTGGGTGGGGACAAGCCCAGATACAGGTACAGACTGGGAGAAGAACTCACTAGGAGAGAAGCCCTGCCGAGAAGGACTTGGGGATGCTGGTGGATGAGAGGCTGGACATGAGCTGTCAGTGTGCACTGACAGCCCAGAAAGCCAGTGGTGTCCTGGGCTGCATCCAAAGCAGCATGGGCAGCAGGGCCAGGGAGGGGATTCTGCCCCTCTGCTCTGCTTTACTGAGACCCCACCTGCAGTGCTGCATCCAGCCCTGGAGTCCCAGCACAGGAAGGACAGGGACCTGTTGAAGTGAGTCCAGAGAAGGACCATAAAGGACATTAGAGGAATGGAAAAACTTTTCTGTGAGGAAATGCTGAGAGAGTTGGAATTGTTAAACCTGGAGAAGAGCAGGCTTCAGGAAGACCTCACTTTGGCCTTTCAGTACCTTAAGGGGACTTACAAAAAGAAGAGAGATGATTTTTATACAGCCAGATAGTGGCAGGACAAGGGGCAAGGTTTTAAACCAATAGAGAGCAGGATTAGATTAGGAGGAAATTCTACTCAGAGAGTGGTGAAGCACTAGAACAGGTTGCCCCAAGAAGTTATGGATGCACCACCCCTGGAAGTGTTCAAGGCTGGGTTGGATGGGGCTCTGAGCACCCTGTTCTAGTGGAAGGTGCCCCTGTCTCAATGGCAGGGGGTTGGAACTGGATGATCTTTAAGGTCGTTTCCAACCCAATCCATTCTGTGGTTCTATGTTTTAGATGTTGTATAATAAAATTACATGTGTTCTGCTTGCAGTAATATATAATGCCATTTACAGCAATGTTAAGAAACTATTCACAACTTAAACATGAACAGAACAGCCAACAAAGCACAATAAATGAAACACAGATTTGCAAGGTGTTAGTTACAAGATTCAGCATTTCCCTTTACATATTTTTGGGCTTTTTTCTTCCTTTTGCAGTGTGAAAGAAATAACTACACCTATCAAACATACTGTATAAACATACAGAAAACAACACACTTACTCCTTGGAGGACAACGAAGGTAATACTTATCAGTTTCAGAACAGTAGTGTAATACCACAGTTATGGAAGCTGTGCTGACTTTGCACGCTACATCAAAAGCACAAAGGACTGGGACTCACATCTGCAAGGCTCAACACTCAAGTGCTCAAGGAGAGAGGCCCAGCAGGCAGCCCGCTGCACTGGCAGGGTCAGGGAACAGAACACTGGCCTTAATTACCTGCTGGGTCCCTTCCAGATTTTCAGGAGATTTCTGTTTCCTTTCTTTTCAGCAATTTTTAGTATTCTTACAATGTTCTTGCAAAGCTTTATATTGAAACATTACTCAGTTTCTTAAAAAAAGAAAACCTGTGAGTCTGGAGACTGCTCAATTAAATTTGAACAACCTGGATGTTAAACTTAAAATGAACACACATGAACACCAAAGGCATTTTCTTTAAGGTGTTTATTTTAAGCATTTAGATTCCTCTGCAAAAAGCTTTGGTCAGTCTCTTCAAACTTTGGATTGCTGTAATGCTTTTCTAGACATCCTCTTTGATCATGAAGTCTGTCTCTCCCAGCAGCTTTCAGAGGCAATGGCTGGAGGTCAGGCTTAATGAAACAGCCATTGACTCCATCAGTAGGTTTCAGGGGTGCTGACCTGCTGCTGGGCCCCACCAAGCCCCCCTCAGCCCCAGTGTCAGTAGGTTGTGGAGATGGTGGCACCGAGGTGGGTGTAAGCAAACAGTCATCAGCCACAGCAGCAGCAGTATCTTCGTGTTTCTTTAGCGACTGAAAAGTGCTATCGAAAGGGCAGGAGGTTTCACTTAGGGTAAACAGAGCCTGGTCTGAAAACTGGGAGAAAGCACTGTCCAGAGAGCAAATTGATGACACAGATGGAGATATCCCAGAAGAAGACTGGCTAAAAGAGCTAAATCCTGAGCAAATATTTAATCCCTCCTGCATAGGAGGCAGGAGACAATGGGACAGGTCTTTCCTTTCAATGTTTTGGTTTGCGTTGTCACTTTTACCAATGTTAGTCCCTATAACCAAGCTCTGATTGCTGAGCTTTTGCCTTTCCACCTGCAACGACTGGCACAGGCAGAGACACTCCTCATCTTCATGAGACAGGACAACATCACAGCTGGCTTTGAGCATTGCCTTCTCACGCCCAGCATCAGCACGGGCGGAACTGCAGGTCTGGTGGCCAACTACAGGCTCGGAGGAGCGCCTGTGCCTCCTCACAGTCTTGGGAGCACCTGAGGTAGCTGCTGAAGGGAAACCACTGATGTAGGAAGACTGATTGGGGTCTTCTTGCAAAGAAATTGCCAACTGCTTCAGTTTGGTTTGGCTTTGGATTTCATCCACCTCCGTCTGCTCTGAATCGCCATCGCTCAGAGTGAAGACAGACTCCCTGCTTCTGTTATCCTGATACCAGGTTTTAATCCAGTCACTGGAGGAAGAGTCAGCTTCATCATTCACCTCATTTTCCAGGCTGTCATAGGAAGAGTCATTCTGATGGAGAGAAGCAACATCTGCAAGGACAAACCAAGTGTTAACACATCAGTGACTGAACCACTCTCTTGACAAGCAGCTTCTTTTTTTTTTGTTTTGGCAAGTATCCTTTACTTTCAGGAGCATTTGCCCTTTAAAGATTCTTCAAGCAAAAATACTAATAATTTAATAAAAAATAACTGTCTTAATTTTGAACTGGAGAAGTTGAAGTGAGTACTAAGCTACAGTTCAGTCCAGAAATATGGGATAAGGGCACAAATAAGGGTTAGGGGGGTTGGTTGTGGTTTTGGTTTGGTTTGGTTTGGTTTTTTTAAGTGGATAGTAGATAAGCCAGCTGTAACCAATAATCTACACACATACATATTCTGAATTGGTAATTTATTAATTTATTTACTTTTTCTTTTCATTATTGGATATTGAAAGCAACATTTAACCTTTCTTTCCTTCTTTTAGGCAAATGAAGAAAACAGGGCATACTTCTTACCTCTACTTCTTCCAGAAAATACACTATTTTTAAGAGCAACACTGGAAGTTTGAGTCTCTTTAAATGGCCACCTCATTTGCATTGAGCAGTGCACACCTGGGCCCTATTCTATATCTGCAGTAATTGGAAGTGCATTAAATCTCTCTTGCTCTGGGTTAGGCTAAGCTGCCTTATCTCACATTTGCAGCAGACACAGTTCATACACTGGCAGTCACCACGCCTCAGTGCCTGCCTGAAAGCTCGTTCAGCTGCTGTAGCTTGTCATGGGTCTGAGCTCTCACTGTCAGCACATCCCAGCACAGCAGATCCCATGTGCTTCACTCCTGGGGAGGGGACAGGCCAAATTTCACCCATTCTCACTGGAGGCAGAGCAGGAGAAGTTTGAAACAGCCACATGGAGTCAGTCAGACATGCTGACACAAGTGCCATTACCACTTTCAGTACAGGCCACCTGAGACAAAATTTATTTTACAAAAAGGCTGCTTTAGAAATACTTTAAGGAGAGACACAAAACTCCAGTCAAAATCAGACGGCTCGAGAGAAAAAAAGCATTAATGATAACCTGGAAAGCTCTATCAACTAGTCTGCCTAACACTTTCAGTCACCAGTTCCATGATTTTTCTGTGTTAGCAGCAAAATCTGGATGTCTCATTGAAACTCTGGAGATCTCTCTCTTTTGATAGTGAAAAATATACACTTTCAACCCTAAAATAATGGTGTGGCAGCTGTATTATGACCATTGTTGATCACTGATTTCCTGATATTTTGGGAAAACACAGGCTGATGCAAAAATTCTATATTTGAGAGGAAACCTTCTCTAGATTTTTTCTTTTTTCAATATTTTTTTTTGTTTCCCCTCCTTCCCTTTTCAACCATAGTGATTCAGATGACTGGTATAGTAGCAAGAGTTTTTGTGAAAGCATTTTGTGATATGATCCAGGTCTATGGTAAGTTGAATCAGTGATTATGACCAATTCTTTGGGCAGAGGAAAGAGAACAGCAGTACCTGGGAACACCACATGATGAAGGAACAGCATTCTTCCATGGAAGGTACCAATCTTTTGCCTGGCTGAATTTAGCTGCCTTAATGGGATCAAAACATCAATCTGAATTACCTGAGCTGCTCTCTCTCTTGCATGTCATCAGGATTTCTCCAAACAGGGAAGTAATTTCATCTCCAAAAATCCTGCAGCAATTCTCAATGAGGAACTGTACCAGACTAGAAATCTGCAACAAAGCAATGGGACAGAGATGTCAGATCTCCCATTTTTCAGCTCAGGGCAAGCTCACCATACAGATAAGGAAAAGGAGCAAACTGTCATCCACAAAGGCAGCCAGGAACCACTCTCTCAGTCTCCTGGGCCCAGGTACACTGTCCTGGTATACATCCTTGTAAACATCTTTTCCATCCTACTCTGTCCTGTTCCAAAGTCTCCACAACCAGAGATCTTCTTGATGAGAGAAGTATTTTGCTGATACACTGGGCGTTGCTTTATGACCTCTTTGTCCTTCTCCCAGGCAGATTATGAGAATGGATTGATGAATGTTTCTGGAGCCCTGCTAAGAGGACAAGTTCTGATCTGAAGAGGTACTGACTGTTCTCATGTTTGTAATCAACAGCCTGGTTGAATGGAATGAAGGCTGGTTTGGTTTTCTGCTACACCAAAGTTTTTATTACCTTTTTAATAAATTCACTTTCTGTATCAGGAGTGGAGGATACAGGAGGCCAGAGCAGGCTAGGTGCAATGCAGACAGCCAGATTAAAGGCATTCATCTGGTTCTCTTCAGATCGCATTTCTATCCCATGCAGTACTCCAAAGATGTAACGTAAGAGAACAACATTAGCTCTGGGGAGACGCTCTATTAACCTGAAAACATATAAAAATTGAATTCTTCACATTAGTGACCACCTTCCATGGATACACACAAGTCAAGATAATGGAAATGCAGAAACAGGGTAACATGGTCCACTAATTAAACCAGAGAGGGTGTCAAAGAGGTATTCTTGTTCAGCTGTTTTCCCTCACTGTATCTCTGAACAGTTTTCTGGAATGGCAGAAAATACTGTAACACAAATCATGCTCTGTCAAATGAATGAACCAAGTACAATGTATGACATGAAACTGTACTTCACCTAAGTTGCCTGATAATTCACCACTCACTTGCCCAAACAGTTCAGTAGTCTCCACATGCCATCTAATTGCCTTAAGTATGTGTGTAAATACTCCTGAGGTCAGCTACTGCACAAAGCTCTGCTTCCTGTGACATAAACTTTGCCTACTTTCAGCTTTGTATCATCTGCAAGGTTGGAGGCTTTCCTTGTCACTATGCTCCAGCATTTCATTCACAATTCCACCTTGGCTTCAAAATGGTCACTAAAATTTGAGATGAATGAAGAACTGATTTCAGCTTCCTTTTCACCCAGAACTCCTGCAGTTGGTTTTGGATTTTGTATCAGACAGAAATTCAGGTTTTGGACAGCACATTTGCAAATAATATGAGTTGCTTTCTGAAAAGATATTGAATGTATTTACTGGTGTCCACAAAAGGCAGAAGCAGGACAAAAGAGAGTCAGAAAATTGTCTCATATGATCACTTAAGTACGTGTGTAAGCATTAATATTCTGTCATATACAAAGTTATTATTAGTATCTATTTTTAAAAAAATTAATTGTAAGTTGAATATTTGTGATTCTGCATTCTGGGATGTACATTTATGGGAAAAGAATGTAGAGAATGTAAATAACTACCTTTGGATGCTTTTTATCTTCTCTTCATTATTTCCTTGATCCAGCACAGAGATCCACTTATCACACAGCTGGGATGATAAAATACTGCCTGGGATGTTGCGAAGAAAATCCTTATCAGGAGAAAAGAAGAACGAAACACATGAGCAGCTATTCTGGAGCATGTGAGGGAGTAGGAATAAGATACACAGATACAAGAGGATGTATCCATGGGACTGCACTTGCTGGCAAGCATATTGTTACGCACAGCAACCAAAACCAGAAGAAAATCATCTGAGATAGAGACACTTTAGATTATGCCTAAAGTGAATATTCTTCTGCCTTTCCCTACCCATTTTTGTCAAAATAGACGTATTTGAATGCTTCATGTGATATTGCTGAACTAAAAAACCTGCAGTGAGACTAGTTATTTTGATGTTGTGTAATGTCTGTCGTTACTTAGCACTTAACTTCATCTCTAGTCCCTGTTCCTTTTTCTCCTAGCTGACAAGCTCAAATACCTCCAGACCATAAGAACTCTAAAGCATTCCTACCTTCCTTCCCCTAATTAATGGAGTACTTAAACTAGTCATTGATAGTCTTGCTATTCCTCTTTCCTAACACCTCAACCACAGGCATGGAAACTATTGCAGTTTAGGAAGAAGGCCAAACCCTAGTTTCCCAAAAAAGCTGGGGTAAGGGAAGCTAAAATGATTTTGCACAAGGAACTTTAGTTTTGACATATAAGACTGTAACAAAAGGTAACGCATGGAAAAAATAATCCAAATATTTATGGCAACACTATAAACTCACTAGGATCTGCAGATCAGGGTAGTACTGATGTGTAAGGAGACAGGTCTGCAAACATGCCTTTTAGTATTTCATATGCACAGTTAAAGAGAGTAACAGGACCAGGCAGTAGCAGAGACCTCAGGAAAGCTGTCAGCAAAACAAGCTGGCTATTCTGTTCTTCATCCTAATTCAGTGGTAGCCTCCTTTGGAGATGCTCACGAGGTTCACGTGCCAGGCCATTCTTGTTAATTCAGTCTTCCAATTCCTCTTTGAGCCTGTCCCTGGAGAAAAGCCTTCCCTGGTTGTCCACAGAAGCTGTGCTGCTCACCCAAACAGGGAGACAGGAACACTCTTCACATACCTTAAACAAAGATGCTGTCACAAATATGGATTCATGGGCCAGGTCCACTTCAGCGCCTGAATCAAGCTTTTCCTTTAGCTCTTTAAACATTTTTGCACTTCCGGAGCGTCTGAAAATACCCTTGGTGGAAGGCCCCTCTTGGTAAAGGAGGGAAAGCATGTCCTAAAAGAATTGAAAAGGCAAAGAGGATTTCTCGTAAATATATGTTATTATCCAGTGCCACTAGAATGTAGTTCTGCCATTTTTGCCACAGCTGAAAACCTTTTAGTCCTAAAAAATATCAGAAATCAAGCACAAGTCAAGGCTCACCCTCCAAACCATGCCAAACTACACAGTAAAGCTGTGATCTAGGGGTGTCATTTTGGAAAAAACCCCCTCAGAAACACTGTGCTGCCACTGCTAAGCACTAACTTTCTGCATGACCTTCCAGGACCTGTGCAAGTTTCAGACAAGACATTTAAATGTATAAACGCTGTGGTATGGGAAAAGGAGAGTAGTCTATCTAATTCAAAGCATTGCATCTGAAAGTGGACTCAGCCAGACATTACTTTGGAGGAAGATATGAGACCCTCACTGCTCATCATTGTGATTAATATTATCACTAACCACAGATACAGTTCTGTTTCACTGCTGATTTCTGAAAATAATGAGATTTTTATCTAAGTTAGAAAGTGCTTTGTTAATATTTATCTGCACTTCTGCAGCAGATCAGAGCCAGGTTTTTATGCTCTTTGCTCCTTTTGAGTGGTATCAGACTGTGCAGCAGCTCAGGGCTGTCAGCAGGACCAACTCTGAGGCAAGGTACTCCTGCTTAGGAGGTCACTCCAAGGGGGATAAATCTCAGCTTGTGGATCCCCTGAAGCCAATAAGGCTGCATAGGATTAAACAAGTGGACAGCTTATTACAGGAAAGGGAAAACTGGCAGATTCCTGACTAGCTTTTAAAATAACAGGAGGCACTGATTTCATCTGTTAAATAAAAGAGGAAAACAAGGATAAAAGGAAATGCTGAAACTTCTCCAGAGATAATATCTTCAGGATATTTGCCAGATGCTTAGTTCTCTGGGGTCTCCTGTGGGCCATCTCTCAGATACGCAGGTCACCTCTTGCAGGCCTGCTCCAAGCAAAGTAGAATTTGTCATGTTTATCTCTTCAAAAGGGGAAACGTGCAGACAGTCTCTGGGATTATGTGCATGCACACAGTGGCGTGAGGACCAAATTTTCAAAAACGATGCCAAGAAAAGGGACACTGCAGGGGGGTCCTGCGACACTAGTCCATCATCATTAAACTGAATTAGTGAACAGTAATGGCTAAGGAATGGAGTTTGGGTACTTTCCTAGTCTGCCCTGTAAGGTAGGTCTTCCTGCCACACAGCAGTGCAAGTAAGCCTAATGGAAGGTATTACTTTTACTTTTATTCTCTAACGTTTCTTTCTCACTCTTGCAGGAGTCCAAGATCAAGAATTCATGTAAATGCAGATGCTTTGGAGGAGCACCTTCATGCCAGCAGGACTCATGTCAGCATTTTCGTTCTCTTTGCAGGAATTTAGAGCTCTGCCATCAAAACAGGCTGAGTCTCACAGCACAGGATGTCAGCACATGAACAAACACTTTGAAAATATATTTTGAACAAAATATTCACCAGATAAAAATGGGAAGACTCTGTTAATGTAACAAACCCAGATGAAATTACATGAATGAAGCTATGGTTCAAGACAACTCAGTGTGGCAATGGCTAAAAGAGAGCCCTTCAGCTGTGAAAGGAAGCAGTTATCCAGCATGTCTCCAGCATTCATCCCTGATATTTTCTTTCTCTTGCAGGTAAATCCCATTTAGTCCCCCAGTATTCGATTCTCCAGAGATGCCGCATGAATTCAGAAGTAAGTTATATTTTGTGGCATAAACACAATGTTTTCAGTTTTCATAAACACTGTTTTCAGTGGGGTTCTGGCAACTTCTTCCAGCCAGAAGTTGGGCTGTTAGGATGAAGGGCCCAGTCCGGCAAGGCTCACTCCCACTCTATAAATACTCCATCTGCCATACTGACAACAGGGCCCACTAATGACTAAAAATGCCACATATATGCCTTAATTATGTCTAGGAATAGGCTCTAGGACACCCTTTTTCATGTTCTTAGGCTGGTTTTGAGAGCACACACAACACCAAAGTTCTCTTAAGACAGGATGAAAAGATGCTACTGTAGCCTCCCATTCACCTATTTTGTGCAGTGGTGCTATCAGACCAAAAATGAGGACTCAGAGTGCTTGCCTGCCCTGGAATGACTTCAAGAAAGGCTCTGAAATTGCCTAGTTATGGGCAGGTGGCATTTTTATGCATGCGTGGGCTGTCTATATGGGACAGCAGATGAGACATTTATGGATGTGGGGATTTTACAGAGATCTTGGGAGTGGTTTAAGAAGTATGTGTGAATGTGGCATTTATTTACACTGTGTAAGTGAGGATTAGGAAAGCAGCCTTACAGCATGGGCTATAAAGGAGAAATAGCCCAGAGCAGCAGACTGATCACATACATTTCTCAAGCTGTTGTTAACTGGGCCTGACCACAGCATACTTTAAAAACCAAAGGTCTTGCTGAGAACCACAAATGCGTTTTCCCTATGGAAACGTTTCTGGTTCCTTTGCTTGGGTAATTTCAATGTCCCATTACAAACGTATCCTCATTTACTACACAGAGAAATTCCACCACTGTAAGACCCAACCCTGTAAGAGCCTGGGACTCACCAAGAGGGGTTTGGGCAGGTTGTCATCCTCACAGATGGTTGTTAGTAAAAGGCCAAAAAGCTTCCCAGAAGCAGCAGATGTTGAGGAGAGGGGTGCATTGTCCAAGTGAGAGCCTGGGCCACGCCAAAAAGCCCAATTTATGATAGATCTTTTCCTTTTAAATGACTTTTGGCTTAAGTCTGGGGAAAGAGAAAGGTGTCTATTACGAGAAATGCATTTCAATTCTAGTTCCAGTATTTGGGTTTTGATGATTGCTATGTTTTCAAAGGAAAAAATGACATGAACTCAACCAACTCCTTGCATCTAGCTAAGCCTAATCCACCATGCACATACCTACATGTGTGTGTGTGTGCGTGTGTGTGTGTGTGTGTGTCTGTAGAATGTGTTGCCTTACTCATGCCCTGAAGAGAATCACCAGGATCTGCCCTGCACTGCTGGAGCAGTGTCAACACTCTCCACCAAGTGCAGGTTGGCAAACCTCAGCCTGCTTGACTTCACACAGAGCTGCACTCTGCTAAATAACTCGTTTTCCACCCACAGGTGCAAATCCACTGCCCTCACCTCGGCATGCTGTCCAGGGCCATCCTAGTTCTCCTGGCAATGTGGAAGACTGTCTCCACAAGTAACATCAGAGTATCAGCTGAAGGGGTGAGGCATTTTCCCACCAGGAAAAGCCACTGCCTTTGCTCACTCCTCTGCAACACAAGACTATCATCAGTGTCCTCACTCCAAGCATTTGCTGACCATGGCCCAGGGACAGTGTCTGCCCTTTAATCAATGCCTTCCAGATGGCATTTCAGCATGCTGCCAGCACACTGACGGGCTCTGCTTGTCTACATTTTAACATATTTCATGAGATATTGATGGAGATGTACTAACTGAATCTCTTGTTTGCAGTGTATAGAGAAGGAAGTACTGGTATTGGGACACAAAAAGGGGTTTTTTTATATGACCTTTCTCAATATCAGCCAGTGTGAAGTCTTCTTAACAGCATGGATTACTGTTAAGGGGAAAAGGAGTGCAGGCTGTTTATGACAGAAGTGCTAACTGGGAAAAACTTATTCTGATCTATTTTCCCTTTTTGAGGGAAAATTCCTTTTTTTTTCAAAGCCAATCAGCATTGATTTAGCTGTTTGCCCACCCTATACACATTTTAATTAGCTAGTTCTTCCAAACATTTTACTTTCTGCTGTTGTGGAGGCCAGAACCAAGGGTTCCAGAATTAAGGACTGTGGTACAATACCAGATTTTTCTCTCCAATACTTTATTCTCTCCTGTACTTTATTAGAATTGAGTTTTTAGCTCAAAGAGTGATTTTCATTATATGTCATTCCATTCTAGATCATGGTCCCTTTGGGAATGGGTGGAAGTCTTTTCATCAGATGCTTACAGGATGAAAAGTTAGAGTTTAACTCAAAATGTGAACATATGAATGTGAAAGCGTGAAGAAAAATGATTTTCATAAAAAATAATGAGGATATACATTTTAAATAGTCCAAAGCCTCAAGAAATGTAAGTCTGGCAGTGTCTAAGGCTTTACTTGACACATTATGTTTTGGGAGAACATAACTGACCTGTAACTTTAAAAACGACATTTTTTTTTCCTTTGGATGAGCTGGATATTAGCACCTGAATAAGGTTTGCTTCACAAACTAAGGTTTGCCAGCGTTCTAGTGACACCATGGCAAATACATACTGGTGGTTTTTTCCTGTAAATACTACAGATCTCAGTGGACGCAATTAGGATACTATTTTGGAGAACAAGGAATAGCAGAAGTGAATAAAAAAAAAGGTCTTAAAATTAGGAACTCTTCATAGTCTCTTACTGATTGTTCCCCTCTCTAACAGCCATGTCTCAACTGATAATGTGAGAAAGGGGTCATTGCAACTAACTGCAGCTCTCTCCTGGGACAGGAAGGAAATCTTAGCCAGTGTTCTTCAGCATACTAGGGCAGAAACCAACAGCTGATGTGTGGCAACGAAATGCCTTGTCACTTAAAAACTAACATTCACTGAAAAACAGGAAAACGTGTCATCTTCATGCTCCCTTTTTAAGGGATTGAGAAGTCTTAAGCTAAAGAGGAGATGAGAAGATGTGGACATACACTTGCTTTCCTTGAACCTGTGCAAAGTTGTAATACTAGGAGAAGGCCAAACTCCTCTCAGACAAGACATGTACCAATTACTGCTCTGCATCCATTCAAAAACCTCATGGTCTTGCTCTGGTGGAGTATTCTAAGCCGTAATCAGAAAAAAGTAATACTAGTTTGTTGGAAAATTTTGGTCAGAGCTCACAGCAGCCACCTCCTCTGCTCATATTTTGCATGAAGGGCATGTCTATTCATAGTTAGTGTCCTATCAATGGAAATGGTATTTCCTCTCATTGAAACTAATCAGAAACTTCTAAATAAATCTTCAGCTCTATTTAACAATGTAATCATGAGCATTATTTAACGGCTATGTTTAACTGGTAGGTGACCATTCCTGTTACATTCTGGAAGACTACTGCAGAGGCAACAGAAAACACTCCGTTTCCTCCATACAGAAAATTCTCCTGTACTTTTTTTAACCATCCTGCCAGGACAGTTGATGCAATTATACCACCACATTTGGTGTCCACACAGCTACTTACTTGACATGAGGGCCAGCTCTCAGTCATGCCTGCCTGTCAGCACCTACACCGCTGTCTAACCGTGATGCACACTGGTGGAGCTGGGCAGCTGCTCCTTGCTGCCTCTAGAAGGGACAGCATGTCCAGCAAACAGAAATCCCGGCTGCAGGAAAGTGACGAGAGGGAGGACAGCACAGCATGTAGCAGTGAAGTGTGGGGTTACAGATATTGCTTGCTGTAAATTCACCCTGTATGAGCCCGTGTGCCCAGTGGGCACCCAACAACAGCAACACAGATTTTGGCTTGCTAATCTGAAGATGAGCCCAAAGCCAGGTCATAGCCTTGCTTGCATGCAGGTAATTTTTGCCATTTTCCAAACTCAAAACGGTTAGGAAAAAGCACAAGGAACAGTGCTGTATGTGAGATAACCTGCTCTCCAAGCAGTCACACCTATACATCACTTTAACAGGTTTTGTCTGATGAAAAAAGGAAAGGTGAATGGACTAAGAGCCTCTTTCTCTCATTTTGCACAGTCCCTGTGCATGACCTGCAGGCTGCCCCAGGCTCCTGCTGCCCCAAGTCAGGCTCACTCCACGCTTGCAGCTTGCACAGCACTGATGATAACACATCTGCATTAGAACTCTACAGGCCTGATTTGCATTTCTATTTTCTTTTGCCAGTCAACATCAGCTGCCAAAGCAGGGCCTGTAAACCTAATTACACCCCTTTGCTAGATTGCCTCATTCTTAAAATATGCCATGAAGTAATATATGACACAAATTACTGGGAAGGGGGTGGATGAATGCATGTGGAAAGGAAATTAATTTATATAAAATGTAATCAATTTCCAAAATAATTTGCAATGGACTCTGGTATAGCTTCACTGTATTTAATTTTTAAAAACATTACAAATGGATTCTATTCAGATTCATATATTGTGGGAGACCTTAGGCATTGGGGAGTGCCCAAGATAACAGTGTAGGTATTTTTTTATGATACAGTCATTAATGGTTAAGTAGGGCAGAGCTCCTGATTGAGCTGAGTATGCTAGTGTGTTAAGAACAACAAAAACACACCATGGGATATGTCCTTGCCCTAAGTCTAATGTCCCATGCTGCCACAACCTCCTCATTTGTTTTATCATGAGCAGAGCACAGTCATTGTGTCGTCGACAACAGAGTGAAAAACAGAGAGTAAGTGCTCATATTTTTGCAGCATCAAGACCAAAGGCAGAAGAAAATATTACTTTATTTTACTCAGAGAGTACTGAAATTCTATTTCTCACCTCATCTAGGTACTCAAGTACCTGCCTAGACTTTGCCACTTGAGGGTCTCAGTGAGGTAGATGTGTAGTCCTAAGTACTTTATTGAGATAAAGGATGCTGCCAAATGCTGCATGGGAATTCTGTGCCAAAATCAAGCCTTGACTCTTGAACTGTGAAACCATCCTGCCTTGTTACAGAGCACAGCAAGGGCTGCAGAGAGAAGCTCAGCTAACAGACTCACAAAAATTGCAGGGGAGAGATTCTGTCTTTCTTCTGCCGATTCTAGAACAATCACTTGACAGGCAGCTTGTCAAAATGTAACTTACAAAGATGACACATATACAACAGCACACTCAAATCAGGCAGAACTACACTGCAAAATCCCCCGAGCAGCTGGAAGACACACCTGCATGCTCCTCTGAGCTTCCCACTGAGCCCCCAGCCCGGCACATTCGCCTTCTGCAGCAGAGCCAGGAAAGTGGCCAGGCTGTGGGGAGAAATGCTGGGGTGAGGGGACAACGTACCGTTCAGCTGCTGGCACACGGCCAACTGGCTGGGCTTCAGCACAAACTGGCACTGCAGCTCCTGGGGCAGCTGCTCCGTCAAGAAAGGGCCCTGGAGCTGCCTGGGGCAGGCACAGTGCTTTGACCCGTGGGGCATAGCATCACGAATGTGGCTCATTTTAATTCCAAAGGGATATTCATGTCCTGTTCAAAGAGAAATCGTAATAATCTCTGTTGGATTGACTGGAGACTTGCAAAATTCCATCTGCCCTGGAGGAAAAGCAGATTTTGCTTGCTGGCCTGCAGCACTTTCTCAGTAATGTAAGAATTGTTGCTCTTCTCCATATTTGCACGGGCATAAATCAATACACTGGCAGATAGGGAGTTACTGTGTTCGGTGTAGTTAAACAGATGTAAAAGTAAAATCAGATCTATTACAGCTGTATCACATAACATATCACTAGAAAAAAATATGTGACTGTTTCTGAATCCAGTGTTTACTCTTTCTACTGCTTTTATTGTGGCACTAAAAGTTTAGATACTGATTGCTCATATCATTCTGGAGAGAAATGAGATTTTGGGATCAGTCATGTCAAATTTTTGCAAAGCATGCAAAACCAAAAAAATCCAGTGTGGAAGTGATCTTCCCTCCCTTAACATGGTAAGTGTAACAGCCATCAACTCAGTCAAATGAGATACAATTATGGTTCCTGTCTAAGGCTGAAACAGGAAGGAAACATTAATCACAGGGCTGATGCAAATGAGCTATGCTTGGCTTTAACGAGGGGACTACACAGAGGCAATTAATTTCTGGAGGAGCTTCCAGAAATGCCACCGGAAAGATGGTTTTCAGACTTGTCTAAAGACCTGGCAGACTAAATATATTAAATGTGGATGCAATGCTAAGATGTTTTAGTTAGCCTGCAGTTAGACTTGAATGCTAAGAGAGTGGAAGAGATGTTACTTGAAACTACAAGTAGCATGAAGCTATGGTACAGTCAAACTCTGCTTCTGATGTGCACCTATGACAAAAGTTGGCCTTATCTAATAAACCTTTGCATAAGTATCAAGAACAGCATCACTTTCATGTCAGATTCTTCTTTTCCAAGGATTGCAACTTGAATTTGCAGTGAGTTAGTCAATTAGAAAGGCCTTCCCCATTTCTGAATTCTCTGGTTCCATGTTTAAAGCCATGGATGTGATTTGATCTGGAGAAGATACACAATAATGGTAAAAAATCCCAAAGTCTGGTGTGTTTCAAAGGCAAAACAGTTCACATTCTCTATAAGGTGCACAAGTTAGATATTTTATAAATATTAATGTTATCTGACTCCAGTGAAGCATTTGTAGCTAAGGTTGCTTTGAGAAGGAATGCTAAGTTTTCCTGGGATTAGATTTGCAGGAGAAAAAACCAGAAAACCCAGAAGTTTTTCTTGTTCTAATCATTTGCAAACTCATATAGCACAAGTAATGCTGGGCTTCTACAGGGAAATGTTCTTACTAATGGGAAGGGATTTGTTCTTAGTGAATCATGGCCAAAATCAAATCACTCCATCCAATCACTTCTGAGACTTGTGTTGATTCCTGGTCCTGAAATGTTTTGAAAAGCGTTTTTAGAAAGTGATTAAGCACTGATTTGCTCCTAGTCAGAGGGGAGCTGTCAGCCAGAATTAGAAAACAAGATTGGAAAGAACCCCTTGAATCAGTTAACTTGAGCTGTGGAAGGAAAGAACTGTGCTGAGTTTTGCTGAGGAGGGGAGTAAACAATGCTATGGAGGTGTAGGAAGAAATATGGAAAAGCTGGACAACCTCCAGAAGAGGAGGTGACTGGTGAGGCCAACCCTGCAGAAACACTGGGGCTCATTCAGCAAAACTGGGGCAGAAATAAATGAACTTCTTCAACCTCTTAGTGACAAAAGCAGACAACTGCTCTTCAAAACAAAGGATCAGCATTTCACTAACTCCCCAAATAAGCAAACTTGCATGACAGAGAAGTAAGAGAAAAAAGAGGAAAAACAAAACAGAAGGGGAAACTGAACTTCAGTCTTCTCTCTATTTCTTGCTTTCTACAGCAGTAGTAACTGAGTGAATATTGAAAAACAAACTATTGTCAACAACTTACCAATAAGAGGGTAAGGAGCATGTTCTCTTCCTGAAATCACCCACAGCTTGTAGTCATTTTCAGAGCCCTTTGAAACCAAAATTAAGAATAATTTTGTCGGCCATTAAGGACAGGTTCTCACTAAGGTTTCTCACAATATAAAAATAATCTGCACCTTGCCAGCAGGGTCAAAGAAATCCCCTTTACTTTTGCAGTGCCCAAGTCTGCCACCAGCAAAATTCCTGCAGTGTGTCTGTCATGTGTAATGTGGCTTATGAGACCTGGGTTCAGCTCTGAGCAGTGAGAGGTGCTGGAGCCCATCATTTCTGAAGGAAAAGGGGGAGATTTGCCCCACTTCTTTCCCTCAGACTGGAGTGTCTCCTGGCAGCAGAGGGATGAATGTCAGAGCCCATTTCACCACTCTGCTCCACCCTCTCCCCAGCTTTTCTACATCTCTAAGCAGGAGGAGCTCAGGCTCATGAGCCAACAGCATCCTGTGACTGACACTGGAGTACAGGACAGGAGCACCTTCACCTGAGCCCACCCTAGTGATGCCACTCAATTTACTCAATGCTGCCTCAAAATCTTGTTGTAGGGCTGCTGTCAGCCTTTTTGTGCAGCCCTTATGTATGGAAGGGCTTGGGACTGCTAGAGAGTGTTTTAAGACTACTGAGCCCTCTGTAAAGTGTACAGCAGGGAGGATAAATTTACATCAAAAGAGACAATTTTTAAAAAACTGGGGAATGTGATCATTTTTGGGACAAGCTGTGAAAACCTCTGATTTAAATCAAATCAAATTAAAGCAAATTCTAAATATTGCCTTTAGCACAAGTGTACAATGTTGCAGTTTAATTGAAGAAAGACAGTACTACTTATTTCAGATATGATGGTGAAATAATAGAAATAAAAAGAATGACATTTAATATAAACCACTCTCAGGACAAAAGAAAATACAAAGTGGATAAATATGCTGCATTAAAAGTAATCTATTTTACCTTTAATCTCTTTTCAGGGACACTACTAAATCAGGATAGTTAAAATCTAAAAGTTTTCTGGTTATAAAAAGTGATAAATATCTCATGACAGCATTTATTTAGATCTGAAGTTAAATCTTACCTCCTTTTAAATAGACTTGCCTACTACTCTGCATTATCTGGACCTTCATCCAGTGTTCCTAAGACTTTTGAGACCCTTCCTACTCGGTGCATGTACCTGATGTAATGCTGATACATCCAATGAAGCCTTTGCAGTTTGCTCTCTGACTGACTAAGCTTTCTGACCCATATTAGCACTGATGTTACGCTAGCTAGCAGAGGGCAGAAGTAAAATAAATAGGCTTTGGAGACACCTCTGATGCCTCAGGGCAAGCAGCCAGGAGCAAATAAATACAGCTGAAGAGCACAAGAAAGGGTATTTGCTTTTCCTTTCACATACATATATGAAAGAATTCGTAGGTGTGAAGGGGAGGCAGGGGAAGGGAAGAGCCTGTAAGTGTGGTTCCAGGAGGCAGGCTGCTTATCCCTGACTGCAAATGCTGTCCTTTGTGACTTTATGAGGCCATTTGTCAGGACAAATGTGACTGGCCCAGAAAAGTCAGCAAGTGTACTTACAACCTGGGAAACCCAAGGCCCTTCCTTCTGCCCCACTTGATAATTTGGAACAGATGATCAATGCCATTTTGCACACGCTAGCTGTCATTTTACCAGAGAAACCACAGAGGAAAAAACCCTGATGTGTTAAACCAGAGTGAACTCAGCCAAAGTAACAGCACTATTAATCACACAATATGTGAAATGTAGTTTTTATAATTGCCATTGAAAAGTCATGGAGCTCCTTTCAAGTGGTTTTCTGTGGACAGAAATAAAAAGCCTTGATACAGTGCATAAGGCAGAGCTTCCTTACAGTCAGAACAATCCTACTAGGGGGCTGGGTGTTTGATTGATATGCAGGCTACAGCTTAATTTATTTAGCTTGCTTGATTTTATTGCTAATCTTACGATACGCCTATAATGAAAATGAGGCTTTCTGCTATAAAGAAGCAGTGAAAAAATGTAGTATATTACTTGGGTAAATAATTCTGCAGGCAAGATTTTACATCTTTCAGATGGCTTTCATTCTTTTTCTACTTGAAATAAAAATGTGAAGAGGAGGAAAAGGTTGATTGTGATACATACAAAAGAACACAATGCTGAAACCCAACCAGCTCCTCCTCCTGCTAATCTCAAATAAAGTATTCTCTTTAAATACTACCACTTTACTCTTTTCTGTACACACAGTGAGGAAGTGCAAATGACATCCATAAAATGGGTAAAAATGAAGCACATCACAATAAAAACTTGCAGTTGTAATAGCACTTAGTCTCCTGACTTTTGGTGCAGACCAGGGGAGACAATCTGCAATTAAAATCCTAATTTTAATTCACCTTTTATCTTTTTCACCTTGCAATCCCTCTATCAACTCCAGAGACTCCTTAATTAAACTGACTACTGGATTCTGAGCCAGAGCCCCAGCCCTAGTGTAAATGAGATGTCTGAGACATAATAAGACGGGTAGACACAAATTGTTGTGTGTGGGAAATGCCAAGCTAGCAGAATAGACCCCTGCATTAAAAGCCTGTATAAATTAGGGATAATGGATGCTGGGGAAGGCAAGTTCTGAAGTTACTCCAACTTTGGCTGTGAATCTCCAGAAGCCCAAGGGAAGCGTAACAGTGGCATTTTACTCATCATATTTGACTCTTCACACTCAGGGCTGTGGTAAGGAGAGCCTTGTCAGATTCCATGCAATGAGATCAACACATGCACCACAAGTAAAACATTTTAAAAACTCCTGTTATCCAAACGGCAGGCTGACAGGCCAGTTAAAAAGCTGTCATCCAGGAACTTCTATATGATCACTGGTATTGATTGGAGCCATGCTGTGAAACACAGTGAGAGAGCCAGAATTCTTGTCCCTGGCACGGTTCTCTACTACAACTGAGGCACTACCTTGTCTGGTTTATGGCAAAAGAATCCGGGTGAGGCAGTACTTGATCTAGTAGGGATCACTGCATCTACCTGGTGCACTACCATGCATTATCATAAGTTCTGTAACAGCCTTTTTCCAAAACAGTTTCAGGACACTGATTAAATTGGGTGCATTCAGATTCCATGCAGTCAGTTACATTCATATCTCCCACAACTCCAAAGGTCCATGGATATTTAGAGTACCTGATTGGGACACTTGAGAGCAGTACAATCGGGGGACACAGCTGATCATGTATGCTTGCATACTTTGAAACCAACAAACAGGCAAACCAGTAGGCTTCTTGTTCACATTGAAGCATGCAAAAGCAGCTCTATCAAACTCTCACTTCTTGTGTCAAGGTATCTCCTCTTAGGCATCAGAAAAAGAGATTTAAAAGCAACTTGAAACATGACTGATCCCTTACAGGGATGAGAGGCTTATTCAAAACTTTCAAGGCACTTGATAATCTCTGGAGGTCTACATGCTAACAAGGCACTTCCGCTGCATTTCAACAACTCTGAACTGCTGTCTTAATGGATTTAATTAATGTTCATATCCTAAAACTTGGAAAAAGTGCAAGGGAAGATCTGATGGTTAAAAGTAACTACAAAAGGACTCATTAAAACTGGTGCAAGGACTTACATTAATTCCCAGCTGCTGCAGGGCCATCAGAATTACATCATTTGCTGTATCAACATTGGTTACACTTAGGGTTTTTGACTGTGAACAGAAAAAAAGGAGAAGGGGAAAGTAGCATTAATTTGGATTTGCAAAGAGTATCTGAAGTGCAGTAGCTCTGCATAATTCATTGTTAGAAAAAATGAGAATATCCCGTTAAAATTTTACTTAATAAATAAATTATACATAGATAAATGTCCAGCTGTCTGAGACCAAGGTTTGATTCCTTTGCTTTGTCACGTACTTTCTGTATTTGCTTCCTGCTTCCCCAACAGCTCAATCAGAAGACAGAGTATTACAATTGCTGGGGACATGACTTCCACATTAAAATATGCAAGAAGTCAGAACCACTAACAGCACTTTTAGAAATTGCATAAGGGAAACATAATGGCTTGATTAATTTAAAAGCATGCAAGTTTCCTTTGAAAAAATGAAACATTCCAAAGAGGTTTTTTTCAGTGAAATATCAGTTGTTAATTTCTGTCCTTTTCAACTGAGGAACTGGTAAGAAAGTACTGTACACAGGCTGTTCACCTCCCTAACCTTTCCCACATTCTATACGGATTTCTCAAAGCTAGATTTGGCTTAGTACCAGAAGCATTTCCTCTTGGTAATGTTCCACCCAGTTAAAACACAACCTCTCCAGCATTCTCCAGAATCTGCTGATAAGCAGTTTGGGAAAGCATGGAGCAGCAGAGACCCCACTTTCTAACCAGCTACGGTGACCAGCATGACGTGCCAAGCTTTGTGCCAGCCAAAGTGCCACTTTCCACAGGCAGTCTTTCCTGAGTGAGATTTCAGCACCTGCTGCCTGGCACCAGTGTTGCTCCTGTACTGCTGAGCAGTGCTCTGTACCTCAGCTCCATGGGTTGCTCCAATGCTTGCAGCATCATACCCACGCTTCCCAGGCAACCCCCACGCATCAAGCACAAGTAACTAAGCCCCTGTTAGAGGCTGGCTTGGCTCTGCCACCAGGACTACAGAGTTTGTGGATTGCAGCTGGTTCATGGCCAGACTAAAGCCTTGGCAGAACAAAGGCAAGCCCACTGCAACAAGCCACCCAGGCATACCTAATGGTCCAAAGAAGGGAAGGGAGCAGAGCTGGGATGTAGATGTTTACTGCCAGTCTTAAGACCTTGTATACCGTATCAGTTTTATGCTGGCTGTAAGATGTTCAGGTAAAACAAACCCCTGACATTTTGCATTTTAAAAAGATCTGAGCTGTTCATTTGTGTAAGTCCTTGACAGTAACAAGCTGCCATGGCAATGAAAGGAAAGTAGTGAGAATACTGTATATCTTGCTTCAGGACAGATCTGAATGCTCATACCATAAAAAATTTAACATTTGCCTGAAGCACTGACATCTGGCCCTCAGGAGTAGGTCAGTACATTTGCATAAGTTTTGCTCTTGGCTAGAATATAGTTTGTGCCTTGTGTTCAGCCTTCCCTGCTGTCCAAAAATGAAATAATTCTTGGGCATCTCCAGCTGCTGTAGCACAGGAACCACAGCACCATAAGAACTAGTTGCATCACAAAATTTCCATCTGTTCCTCCTCTGTTTTATTACTGATAATATCTAGACTACACTGTGCCGTTCCTAGGACTGGCAGTATCAGGAGACCATATACGGCACAAGGGCTAATTATAGTTAAGGAGAAAAGACACTGCACAAAGCCCCAACAAACGCCGGTACAAAACTGCAACACCTGAGCGCATGTATGATTTATAGACTTTTACACCTGAGCAGACCTTGATCTGCAGTCCTGCATTTGAACTGTCACAATCACTAGTATTAACTTTTGTCTTAGTAACCTGGCAATTCTATCATTGTTTACCTTAATAATGATTTTCTGGGAAAAAAAAAGAAAAAGGCAGACTCCTTTATGCTTAAATTTATGCAAATATAGAATTCTAAGTGGAGATTCATTAGGCTCTTACAGTAAAATCTAACTTCTGTGAAAATTTCTTATGCCCTTGCCCATGCTCCTTAGGATTCTGAGCTTGAAATACAGATGTCACAAGCACAGCTAGAAAAAAAAGACAAAAAGCAGAGGAAGAACGGATGGATTATCACTGAATGCTAGGGTATCTATATGGAACTGGCCACAGACAAGAATTTAGCTTAAATTGGTTAAAAACTGTGTAGTCAAAAAGGTACAAATAATGCTATGGATGACCTTTACCATCTACTCTTTGCCTATAAATTTACCAACATCAATCATCTGATGAATAACATGCCCAAGGCAATTTCAGGGTGTTCTTATGCACTGCTTTACTGACTTAAGATCAATATAAGCAATAAAACAACTGCAACTTTGCAGAATTTAATGAAGGCAGCTGTGGGTTTAGATAAGTTTTACAAGCACAAAAAAAAGGGAACATTGTACTGACATTTCTGGAGATGCTTATGCATAAATTCTGCTAGAGGTGTTTCTTGGGACTTCACACTGCACAGTATTTAGTTCATGTGTCAGAACCAGTATTTCTTACCAAGCACACTGTCTTTATTATCTTTTTATCTTTATAAAATGGAAATCATGTACTAAACACAGGGAACAAACATTTCAATGCTGTCTGTGCCAAGTCTTTTCAAAGGGCTGAATCCTTAAAGGAGATTTCAAACCAAAGGAAACCTCTCAATATCCAAATGATTTGCAGGTGAATAGCAATCACAGGTGATGTGGATTTAGACCCCTGTTTAGCTCAAGAACACTTACATATGCACAAGTTCCCACATCCTTTGCAATTATCGTCAGAGGAATGCTTTTAGGATTGTCCTTTTCCTTCTCTTCTCTTATTCGACTGACAAAGCAAGTACAAAACAAGTAAATTTTTAATATTGTGCACAGAAATAGCAAGAGGTAGATTTATGCAGCAATCAAGCAGTAACTTGGTAAGAAGGAGACTGCAGATGTACTGCAGTAGAAAGATCTCTGCGGACAAGAAAGCAACCAGTAGTATCTGGAAAGGATGCTGACTGTGGCCCCCAGTAAAGCCCTGTTGTACTGAAGTTCATTGTAGAAATCAGAGTAAGCAGCAGAGAAAGTGAATAGAAAAAAATCAAGCTAAAACTACTCATCATTGTGAGCCCTCATTCTGCACTACAGACTCCTACTGGAATCAGTTACATCAGTACAGATTAGTTCAAAGGCATGAACAGGCGAACAGTGAACTGGAAATCATCCCAGCAAGGATGATTTACAACCCAGGTACTCTGAAGAATCAGAGAAAGACACAAGCCTTAACCAGAAGAACTGAGTGACCAGAAAACAGAACCACCACTAGTAGTTTTCCGTCCAAACACTGAATGAAATAAGACAGCTTCATTTATGCAATCTCCCCCACCTTACCCACCAACTTGGGGCATGTTTTTTTAAGAACAAAGTACAGCTGGCCTTGAGCAGCAGACAGGTCAGAGCAGAGGTTCCTGAACTGGGCTTGCTTAAATGCCATCATTATGGAAAGCGCTCTAGGCTCAACTTGAGCCATGGTAGCAGAGGATCCTGCTGCTGTATTGGAAAGGAACAATGTGTGATAGGAATTGCTCCAGTTTTCTGCTGAGCACAGGGAAGCAATTCCCTCCTTGCACAGTGATTGTTGCATGAAAGCACACATCATCTTCTGAGGGAGAAGACGTGAGATTTTTTTCTTAATATCACCGTGAAAGCGCTTATCTATCATGATGGCATAGGCACCAGAGCTGAGCAGTAACTGGTCTAGACCAGGACTTTTTCCAGTGTCTTTAAAGACCAGATAATAAAGTACCTTTGCAAAAAAGACAGCCACGTTTCCTTTTGTTCTGCAGACCTGAAAGAATTAAAGAAGAAACAGGATGAATCAGCCATCATTCTAATACCAAAATAGTCCTTGTCCAAACCACAATGTAATGGACTGTTTCTTGGTTGCAATTTCATAAATACCTACAAAACCTGAAAGGTTTATCCAGATTTGAATGAAAAGTCTGCTTCCCTGCAAAGTCAACTGAAAAGCCTGCCATGGAGACCAAAAGCCCCAGTTACCAGTTTTTGCCACAGAAGATAAAGCTTTCCCAGTTAATTCGGTAGGAAGTGTATTGAGTTCTTAAAGTAATGTCCAAATAGAAGAGGGCACTTTAAAAAAAGAGCTTAATTCAAAAGTTGAAAGGTATTTCCTCAGGTACACAGGTTCGTTCCACTTTCACTATTCTAATTATCTTATTTATTGTTTTATCAGCACATCACAAAGTACATATAAGCCTATTGTACTTAGCAGGGTTTAACTCTGGACATTTTAAGGCTTACCTCATTTATCTTTATCTCATGTGTATACTTTGAAGGGTACAAAGCTGTCCAATTATATGACTAATAATTGGACAGCTAATAATATGACAGTTCAAGGAATCTAACCTAATTTTGCTTCACCTTTCTTGATTTAAATCCTGTCCCAGATGTAACTGCTATTCCCACTGCCTCTTTTGCAAATCAAGTTCTTCAAATTTCCAGAGCAGGCATTTAGGGAACTACAAACCTACTCAATGATGCTGCGAGGGAAATGCATTTATAAATGTTACAAATATCATTCTGATTTGGTTGTTTCAGTTCTGCTCGACAGACCTCTGTGGACTCACACAGAGCACTTTAGAATTTTCTGTGTATGTCCAGACATAAAATAGTTTCACTTCTGTAAAATCTCTAGCTCTTTTTTTGACTCAAGGTATTGCTTTCCTATTCAACTACTTTCAGAAATCTATAAAGGATGACATACTGTCTTTAGACCAAAGCTCCTGTTTATTGGCAAGATTCCAACTGAAAATCAATAGAAAATTTTATCTTTGTTTCAAGACTATTAAGTGTAAAAAACATAAACAGTGCAACCAGCTCAAGAGAGTGCAGTTTGTAGACAACATTGTCCTTAGGTATGGACAATGTGACATAGAAATTAAGCCAGATACTTCAACTTTTGCTCTGTGTTGATAAAGAAGAAAATGTGTTTTCCAAGACTCAGGCTAATTAATGAGGCTAAGCAGATGGGATTTCAGGGGGATAGTGCCCTCCCTCATCCAACATGACGAGAGCCCACCTGCTGAGACTAAAATTATCCCAATCACTGAAATTACCTCTACAGCCCTTATATGTCTTACAGTCAATGCTGCAAAGACAGACCAAAATTTTTTTCTCTCTATTAAAATTCAGAGATTTTGGTCTAAGAGGAATTTTGACATTTCTCTGGCACAATTAAATCCAAAAGAGAAATAGGACAAGGCCAGTATTTCACTGCATGCTTCCTGCTACTTCCAATACACAGCCTTCTGTTTAAAACTGTCTTAAAAGAGTGTATTTGATCCTTTCATTAGCTTGGCTGTTTAATATTTGTAGTTCATCTTATTAATTAGCCAAGGTGTTTGTCAAGTTACACACAAAAAAAGGTAATTCCACTGAGTAAGTTTGCAGCACAGAAAGTGCTTTGCCAAATCACATATTTTCTCAATGTTTAAAACTATAAGCAAGATGGAAAATGAGGTATAGAAGGCAACTTGCTCAGAGCAATAGAAGGAATATGGTCAAGAATCAGCAAGTTCCTGCTCCCCACATTCACTGGTGCTGAAATAAATCTGTGATAGGCTCATTATGTGTCAGCCTAAAAACATTTATGTAACTTGTTAAATAAAATAAATCTCAATTCTTACCTGAAATTTGCCACACAGTTTGTGGTAGGCCAGCCCAAAACAAAGGACCGGTCTGGGTCTGTGCTGCCTTCACAGACTTCTTCTGTACAAAATGCTGTCCACATCTCACAGAGACGTGCTTGGCACTTCAGTTTGAAATGAGAGTGTGACCTGTGGGCAGAAATTCACAGGTGTGTCACACATGAAAACACAGAAGGCAGATTTAACAACCAGAGTTTTTTCCTTCAGGCACACATGAGGCTTGCACTGGAACTGATAGAAGAAGCACTTCTGCTTCCATTAAAGAAACTGTTTTATTGGATTGCATATAAAAACATACCAAACTTTTCATTTAAATGGGATCAACAGTCTCTTATTGGTGGGATAAACAGATTGCTTGTGGCATCCCTGGACATCCCCCTTCTTGGGGGAAGCCTGTCAATGTCTGGAGTTGCCCTCTAAATCTTCCTATGAGGCAAAGATTGCCACTTGCATTTGACTCTCCTGTCTTTGAGGGGTTCACAATATAGTTATATTGCTTAGTCTCAGGGTCTAAAATGATAAACAGTTTACTTAAACTAGTGGCAACTAGGCTGAGGCAAGAAAGAACAAGCAGAAAATTGCCATTTGTGTTAACTACAGAATAGGTCACCACACAGCCTTCACAAACTTTCTACATGGTAGCTTTAGGACCACATCAGTTGGAGAATGAGCCAAAACCTTGTGCATTCTCGAAATATTTACTCATCTACAAGGAAGTTACATAATTTTCCCAATTTTTAAAAATTTGGCCTTTTCTATGTTTTATGCTACAACTCAGTAAAGGTCAAATTTATAGAATTTCACATTTTAGCTTCAACTCTTTTCTTCCAATAGATATCTCATTATACATTTCCTTTCTTTGAAGGATTGGTGAGCACTAGTGCTACATGAGAAACAAGCAAAAACTCCCAAAGCCAATCCAGCTCTGTAGCACTGCTGCAGCCACTTGCTTCAAGCCTTGCAGAATTACCTGAGCCATGGTTCTCCTGGGCCAGCAGGGAAAGGCTGGAGGAAAACTGTCCCCTCCCTGAAACCAAGATCACGCCAGCTCACCAGTGTGTTGCAAATGGGGATGGGGACAGTGCTGGGCACCATGCTGATTAGTACTCTATAAATAAATATGCCAGGTAAGCATTTTCTTAGGGCTTTGGTACACATGGACCACCTTCTACCTTTACAAGGTACTTGATTTGGGACAGACTGAACTAATACAGTCTGAAACATGAAAGCACTTGAACCCTGTAGCTTTAAAGAGGACAGAGATGAACCTGGCTGGTCTCAGGTTTCCGGCTGACATTGTGCTAACAGATATTGTAGGATAGTGCAACAAACTCAGAGGAAGGTCAAGAAAGAACCACCAATGCATATCAAACCTAAGACCATGGTGTTTCCTGATCAGCTGAACATTTCACTTCTCTTTATTACATTTTTCTACCCAATCAAAGAGTAACTTAGAGTACAGGAGCATATTTCAACATACTTGTTAGCAAATCAGTTTATGATGCAACAAATAAGGTCTGTCAAGAATACAAAAATAACTGTATTCCAACTGACTATGGAATGAATTGTGAAAATGTAGGTTTACAAAAAAATACAGCTGTGAATTCTAATGCAGATGTTATTAAGTGGATATCTGGTCTGACTCCACTAAATCAATCTGTTGACCCTCCCTTTCTCCTCAACTTCTTTTTGCCATTACACAGTACATTGAACACTTCACATACTGTTTCATTTTTTTAATATTTAGAGTCCATAAAGCCAGACCCCTACAGTGTCAGTAGCAAATGTCAGCAGGGTGTTGGCAGAAAGGATGTTCTCCAATCATGCTTGATGTATTTTCTTATGCTGTTTGCCATGCCTAGTCACTTTGCCTAATAGCTTTCAGCTATTATCAGTATTCAAGTGGCGTGGTTTCCAGAGGCGCTGAAACAGTAGCCTCCATTAACATCTAAAGAGCCTGAAGTATTATTTTATCCCTATCTGCCATGTCCTTCATGCAATCCATGGCTTCTCAGCATCTGGGAAACATGGGTCATCTATTTAAATGCTGAAGCATTACCTTTACAAATTAATATATTGCTGACTAAGGAAGCAGCGTGACAGAACATTTAAAAAATGGTACAGTAACAATGTAATGAGTATTATATATTTTTTAAGGAACTCCCCTAGCAAATGTTACTGTAAATATCAGACAGATTCCAAATCAACTGAAATCAACAGAAAAATCATGAAGACTAATGCTGTAGATATTGACGCACCTCAAGTTATGCCACCTCTGCAGAGTACACACAGTTCCTTTTGCTTTCAGTTGGATACCTTGCAGCCAGTAACAGATGGAAGATTAATTTCTCTCTAGATTTGCTAATCTCCTTAACTGAACCCTCTGACACAAGCATTTATAGATCTACTGTGAGACTGCTACTGTAATTCCATATATGCACTCAGCCATTAATTTCTATGTCCAGTCACTTTGGGAAAATACCCTTAAAAGGCACGTGTACATACACAGGTGCACATCACAAAGGAGGAAAAAGGAAACTGTTTCTCTGTGTCTCTCACACAAAAACTTATGTGAGACACCTTCATCATTGAACTGACAGATCCTTGAAATATTTACTCTGCCAAATAAAAGCATACACTCTCTGTAAGATATCTAATCAATATATAAAAAAAGGTATAACATTTTACATACTTAGCTTTGGTTTAGTGAGAAGAACTCTTTCAATCAATTCATTTGTGACCTAATCCTCACATAAAGGTAGTGAAAGACAGGGCAGCAGAGAAGCACAGCATGTGAGTATCATTCTTATTTTTTATAAACTGGTATATGCATCATAGGAAACCATAAAGGTTTGTATTTCAGAAATTATTAGAAAGTAGCAAAAAATGAACCTACAGGCCAGGCCCCTTGTCCAAAGTCATACATGAACCAGTTGTGGAGAGGACTTACCCCTCACAAATTTCAATGGGAGCAATGCAAATCTTCTGCCTTTTAGCAGGAGCTCAATGCTATACAAGAAGTTTATTCAGCAAGCTCAGAAGACACAAGATACTTGTTCTCTTTAGGAGAAACTTGTACCTATACAAAGTCTGATTGTACATGAGCTCCATTTGTACAGTGACTGGTCACCTGCAGCTGAGCTCACATCCACATGGGGCCCAGCTGGACTGAAGATACCTTAGCTGAAAAACTACTCAAGACAGAATTATTCACAAGGAATAATTCAGAAGTTAAGTCAGATCCAACTGTATCATTAATTCTGTCCTAGTCTTACTGCTTTGCCTCTGTACCAGCTATCAAAAAGTCAATAGCAATCCACAGTCATGGCCACATAGCAATACAAGTGCTCGGGTTCTTCTAGGAATCAGCATTGGCGTTTTATTGTGAGACAGCTTTAAAACTGCTGATTTTTAAGTAGTATTCATTAGTGACAGCTCTGATGCTTTAATTGCTGACAGGGCAGCTGTAGAGAGAACATCCCAATTAATTCTTCAAAATACATGAAGTAAAATCACTCAAAATACTATTTTTACCATTTGCAAAGACTTGCACACCCCTCAACCCCCTTTTTCACATGCAAAAGCACAAATTGTTCTCCTCCACCTTTTTCAAACATTGTATCTCTTCACCGTATTAAATCACATACTGTAGGAGCTGTTATTACTCCCCGGGGACCAGATTTTTGTGCAGTTACACCAACTAGTGCTTTCCTATGCAAATAGTCCCACTGGGATGCAGCCAAACCCGGAGTAGTATGCAGCTCAGCCTGGGACTTCTGCTCAGCAGGCTGACCAGGAAGGGGGGGCTTTATCCCTCCTGACTGTTCTCTTCTATAATTTAGGAGCTAAGCTAGCGGACCATGCCCACTGAATAGCCAGTGGGATAGAGTGAGAGACCCCCAAGAGCAGGACTCCCCTCACCCTCACAATCAATGCTCTTTCAGCACAGGTGAGTTTGCCACAGTAAGGAGCTGGTTTTGCCTCAGTCATTGTAAGAGGAACTCAGAAACCTGGGTAAGTTGCAAATGTTTCACTTTACAGCAGAAATTAGGTGAGGTGAATTCCACCCTAAACAAGCAACACACAACAATCAATATGGTAACAATACTGTTACTACTAGTGCTGGTAGAATACCAAGATTTCCCCTAAATATCCTTTTGTTCTCCACCCACCCACAGCAAAACATGTTTTGTATAAAATGTCCTCTGTGTTGTCACACCACATCAAGTGAGGGAGTTCACCTGGGGGGGTTATGTTTACTATGTGTGATTCAAACAGACACAGCTCAGATTTCTACAGAAAACAGAGATTTCTTTTGGCTTTTCCCAGAAGCCCCTGAAACAATTGCTTAAGCAAAATTGCAAAACCCCAGGATTCACACTGAGATTGCCCACCCTGTGAAACCATAACACAGTGCCTAACAGAGAGTGAAGCTACATCAGGATTCTTTATTATTATTTCTCCACAGCCCACAACAGCAAGTGAAAGCATCCTCTAAAATTGCCTTAAAGCACAAATGCCACATGAAGCTGGCATGCTAGACACAGCTTGTAAATGTGATTTAATTGTGAATAGTAGAGTGAATAATCAGAACTCAAGAGCAAGCCTGATTACACATGAACACTACCCAGATTGCTCAGCATGGCTTCCCCTTCCCCATGCTCCTTCTGGCACAGGACAACCTACAGAGACAGACACTGCAGTGTCACCAGCAACCTCTATTTTTATACAGCTGCTCATCTCTGGTGTGTATCAAAGCAGCTTCCAGGTAAGGGTTAAGACCTCTAAACCCTCTACAACACAGCCACGGGTGTTATCCAAACTCTGCGGGACTGAAGATGACCTGTCTAAAACAAGAAGTTGAAGGTAGCACAGCAGACACAGCTGAGCACCAATGAGTCTTTTGTGACACTGCACTCCCAAGGCAGAGAAGATGACACAAAATAAGAAACATATTAAAGAATATCTGATACTTCCACAAAATGCTTAAACTCCTCTATGGCTATGAGGTTTTCCAAGATTCCTGGAAAGGTCAAAATAAAATGTTTCTTTATTCACAGAATTCACAGAATTCACAGAATGTCTAGGTTGGAAGAGACCTTCAAGATCATTGAGTCCAACCCATACCCTAACACCTCAACTAGATTATGGCACCAAGTGCCACATCCAGTCTCTTTTTAAACACATCCAGGGATGGTGACTCTACCACCTCCCCAGGCAGACCATTCCAGTATNTTGTGCTCCAAGCCCCTCACCAGCCTTGTTGCCCTCCTCTGGACTCTCTCAAGCATCTCAACGTCCTTCCTGAACTGAGGGGCCCAGAACTGGACACAGTACTCAAGGTGCAGCCTCATCAGTGCCGAGTACAGGGGAATAATGACCCGCCTGGTCCTGCTGGCCACACCATTCCTGATACAGGCCAGGATGCCATTGGCCTTCTTGGCCACCAGAGCACACTGCTGGCTCATGTTCAGATGGCTGTCAACCAGTACCCCCAGGTCCCTCTCCACCTGGGCACTGTCCAGCCACACCATCCCCAGCCTATAACGCTGCAGGGGGTTTTTGTGGCCAAAACGCAGGACTCGGCACTTGGACTTATTAAACTTCAGCCTATTGGACTCCGCCCATCTATCCAACTGTTCCAGGTAAAAACAGAAGATAGATAAGACAATATGGAGAAAAGTCAGATTTACATGGCAACCCTGCTCGATACAAACAAAACACAACTCCAGCTCCAGAGCCGTGACTTAGGGAAGATTTGCTACTAAAAAAAGCATTCCAGAAATCCATGCTATGTGCCGCTGAAGAAAAGGTTTGCCTGAAGGCAGTGCTGGAAGGGCCATACTCACTTGGACTTGGCTACAACCAGAAGGTCTGTGAAGAGGAAAAGGTGTCTCTCCTGGGTTTGCAGACTGGTCTTCAGCTGCACATGGCCATCCAGGATGAACGTTCGGTTGTGGCATATGAAAGACTGCACAAGGGGCCATGCCTCTGGGCTGATGGGGGACAAGCAGCCTTCCCTGCAAAAGGACATAAAATAAATGGAATAAAGGAAAGCAAATCAACTACTTGCCTGTGAGGGAGAACCAGGCAGTGACTTCCCATACCCACTGCCAGAAAGTAATTTGTTTGATCACATTTCAGTGAAAGGTGAGAGGGACTTATAGGACAACTCAGCAGTCAAATTCTGACACAAAATCTGTTAGGCACTGTCCTCACCGAATCTTTTACAGCCCAAGCTGTAGCATTAAGCATGGGCAACATTTAGCAAAGGACAGTAATATAGATACAGCCCTCCCCATTTTAGCTATTTGTCTTTGCTACCCTTTGTATTGAAGTCTTAGAGAAAATATTTCACCTCCTGTAGGCTCTCCAGAAAGAGAGAGGACACATATGCATGATGAATAGGTAACTGCACACCCACCTTCAGATCAGAATAGGACTCATACTTGGGGTTAAAAGCCATTTATAGAAATTATTCAGAACCAAGGGTAAATATAAGGTGTAAATGAACCTTGCTAGAGGCACACCATATACTAGATGCAACACAAGAAGGCTGCTCAGCTTTTCTCTCCTGGCACACAACCCATGAGCACTGAAGGAAGCTCCTGCTGCAGGGTTTGGTTGTGTGGCTGAAGCACAGCTATGCTCATCTGGGGCTGCTGGGTAATCCAAACCCAACCCTGTGGGAGACATACCAGGCTCTCTCCTAGAAGACACTGGTCTTTTCTAAGGAGGGAATTGAGTAAGTTGCAGCCCAAGCTGCAACATAATTCTCTCAAACTTTCCTGATCTGACTGTTCTACATGAAGTAGGTGTATAGTTATTGAAGTAGAAATGCATTTCCTATAGCATGATGGTCAGCTTATTCACCCAGACAGGATATCCCTACTTTCTGAGCCTTGCTCTAACAAATGACCATTTATATGGAGCCAAACCAAATGAATGTGAGGATCTGAGAGGAGGACACTCCTTCTATAGGGTTCCCTAGAAGCTGGTAGCAGGTCAGGCTCTCCCTTGGTGTTGGGGTTTGGGTGT
>VZTR01000110.1:3913-14426 GCA_013400775.1 Chaetops frenatus | reverse complement strand
AACCAACCAACCAAACAAAAAACCACAAAACCCCCCCCAAAACAAACAACCCCCCCAAACAAACAAACAAACAAAAAAACACAACAAAAAAACCCCAAAACAAAACCCCCCCGCTGGAGTTTTCAAAGGTGTGCCCGACGAAAATCAACATTTCAAGTGCCTCATTGCCTTGGGCACCTTGGAGATCCCAAAACAAAGGTGATATCATGGATAATTTTCCCAATATGGGTACAGAGCCAAGGAAATGTCTTAAAGAGAGGAGTTTTACAGCTTTTTCCCCTGTAAGGATAATTTTTTACTATGCTTCTGACTGATTTATAAGGAATTGTATCAAGGAAATAAAGCAGGGGATGTGTGTTGAGACTTTTCTGTAAATATCCCTGGGGAGAACATCCTGCAGCACTGCTCTGGGGTGCTGCTCCTTTCCCAGATATTTGGGATATTCCTGATCTGCTGGATTTGCAGCAGGTGGTGCCTTGAGCCTCACATTGCCTTGTCCAACCTGTGCAGGGTTCAAGTCTTCCTTGTGGGCACTTCCAGGTGAGGAAGGATCATCCAGCCCAGGGAAAAGTTGGAATCTCCATTCCTGGAGGGATTTAAAGCCATGTGGATGTGGCACTTGGGGACACGGGTTAGTGGTGGCCTGGCAGTGCTGGGGAATGTTGGACTTGATGATCCTGGAGGGTTTTTCCGACTAAACCATTCCATTGATTGCCTTGGATTTTAACTTTGATATTTTCCCAACCCTGCAGTGCTCAGGGTGTGACTCTGCAGGGTTTTGGAGCCTGGGAGCTGCTGCTCTCTCATGTGCAGATGGACACAACAAAGCCTCTCCCAGCTGCTCTCCAAGGACACCCAGCCTGTCCTGGGCCCAAAATGTGCAACCCAACAGCTTGAGAAGGGGGGGTGAGCTGGGGGAAATGCCATCATTAGCTAAAGTGTTAATTGGGGAATTGATGCTGATCTGCAAATGGCCCAAAACCCATAAAGGTGTGAGGAACTCGTGACTCGGGGCCCATCTTGGGCTCCATTGTGAGAGCAGCNTGGAGCTCCAGGCTGGGCAGAGGGGCTGGAAAGCTGGGAAAGGCCCTGGGGGTGCTGGTGCCAGGGGCTGGAGACGAGCCCAGGGGTGCCCAGGTGGGCAAGAGGCCCCTGGCAGCTGGGCTGGATGAGGAATTGTGTGTCCAGCAGGAGCAGGGCAGGGATTGTCCCTCTGTGCTGGGCACTGAGAGGCCCCTGGAGGGCTGTGCCCAGTTCTGGCTCCTGCAGGAGAGACCTGGAGGGGCTGGAGCGTGTCCAGGGCAGGGAAGGGAGCTGGGGAAGGGGCTGGAGGCCCAGGAGGGGCTGAGGGAGCTGGGCCAGGGGCTGAGGCTGGAGAAAAGGAGGCTCAGGGGGGACCTTGTGGCTCTGCACAACTCCCTGCCAGGAGGGGCAGGGAAAGGAGGAGAGGAAATGGCCTCAAATTGCACCAGGGGAGGCTCAGGTTGGAGATTGGCAAAGGAAATTTCCCTGGCAGAGGGGTCAGGCCTTGGAATGAGCTGCCCAGGGAGGTTTGGAGTCACTGTCTGTGGGAGTGCTCAGGAGGAGTCTGGATGTGGCCCCTGGGGACAGGGTTTGGGGTGATGCTGCTGCTGCTGGATAATCCTGAAGTGCTCTTCCAACCCTGATAATTCAGTGATTCTGTGATTTTTAACATCTACCATGGCTCTGTAACCCTTTCCTGCAGATCCTGTCCTGTCTGTGAGGAGAAGGTGCTGTGCTCTCCAGGCTGTCACTGGCAGCACCATTGACCTTGCGACCTTAAAACTTGAATTTCTTCAGCCTGAGCTGAAACAAATAAAACCCCTGACCAACTTCTGAAGCAGCAGCAGCCACTCCTGTGGCCCACCCAGTGTTTCCAGCCTGCAGAGCACCTTGCTGAACATGTGTCAGGATGAGGAAAAGCCACTGTGGCCAGAGCTCCTCTCCCCGTGCTGAGCTTTCCATCTGTTTCCACTCCTTCTACAGGAATGTGGGCACCAAATCCTGAATATTTGAAGATAACTGCAGGCTTCCACTCTGCACAGCAGAAACCTCCTTGTTCATAAGATCTTTGATGACACACATGAGGGGGGGGTTTCTGCCCTTTCCTATCAGGTTTGCACGTGGAGCAGCTGCCACCCTGGCTGAGGAAATGCTCCCTGGATGGAACATCCTCCTTCCCAGTGCAGCTGTGGCCAGCTGTGCACCCCAGGGCTGAGGGGAGCAGGGAATGGGATCAGGACCACACGTGCAGTCGTGGGTGTTGAGCTGACAGCAAGAAACCCACCAAGAGATTGCAAAAAGGGCTGCAGGATTTGTGTTTGGAGATGAGCTGGATTAAGGGGGTGGATCTCTGACTCACCGGGATGAGGATTCCTTTGTGTTTACAAGTGAGGTTATCCCGGGAGGATCACACGGAGTTTCAGTGACATCGAGGTGGGAAGGGACCTTCAGGGTCACCCAGTGCCACCCCAGCAGCAGCAGCATCACCCCAAACCCTGTCCCCAAGGGCCACATCCAGACTCCTCCTGAGCACTCCCACAGACAGTGACTCCAAACCTCCCTGGGCAGCTCATTCCAAGGCCTGACCACTCTGCCAGGGAAATTTCCTTTTCTAATCTCTCTTCTGAACCTTTAGAGGATTTTCTGGTTACCTGTCACCTCTTAAATAAAGACCAAAAGGTCAAAGAAAACTTGAGCAGCACAGCAGCAGCTCTCACCTCTCACTTATTCACCCCACGAGCTGCTGGAGCCAATTCTTTATCCTGGTTTATATTGCAGCAGGTACAGAGAGTTCAGCTGACGCACAACGGGGAGGGTGTGTTTGTTTTGAAAGTGCTCTGGTAAATACCACCCTTAACATGACAATAAATAAAAGGGTGCACTGCCCTTCTGAGGGAATAGAAACAAAATATGGGTAGGAACTCCCTGACAAGAGTGGGGAGAGGAAATGGCCTCAAATTGCACCAGGGGAGGCTCAGGTTGGAGATTGGCAAAGGAAATTTCCCTGGCAGAGGGGTCAGGCCTTGGAATGAGCTGCCCAGGGAGGTTTGGAGTCACTGTCTGTGGGAGTGCTCAGGAGGAGTCTGGATGTGGCCCTTGGGGACAGGGTTTGGGGTGATGCTGCTGGCACTGGGGGGGCACTGGCTGATCCTGGAGGGCTCTTCTGAAGCCTGGAGTGACTCCCCAGAAACAGAGCCCAGGCAGGAGAGAGGGAATAAAGGTGGAGATTGATCTGAAAGGCCTTCAGAGGCCCAGCCTGGGGAGCCAGAGGCTGCTCTCACAATGGAGCCCAAGATGGGCCCCGAGTCACGAGTTCCTCACACCTTTATGGGTTTTGGGCCATTTGCAGATCAGCATCAATTCCCCAATTAACACTTCAGCTAATGATGGCATTTCCCCCAGCTCACCCCCCCTTCTCAAGCTGTTGGGTTGCACATTTTGGGCCCAGGACAGGCTGGGTGTCCTTGGAGAGCAGCTGGGAGAGGCTTTGTTGTGTCCATCTGAAGATGAGAGAGCAGCAGCTCCCAGGCTCCAAAACCCTGCAGAGTCACACCCTGAGCACTGCAGGGTTGGGAAAATATCAAAGTTAAAATCCAAGGCAATCACTTCCCACCCTGATGATTCCAAAACCCCCGGGATTCCCCGTTCCACAATCGCTGCCGTGGCTCTCAAACCCCAGCTGCCGACAGAGTTCCAAGGCAGGGTCTCACCTTCCCACCCTCCCTTTCCTTTTCCCTGAGCTTCAGGCAGAGGGAGCAACCAGCCAGTTCCATTTCCATTTCCATTTCCATTTCCATTTCCATTTCCATTTCCATTTCCATTTCCATTTCCATTTCCATTCCCACAGTCAGGAAGGAGCTGCAGCCAAGCAACAAAAGCTGGAAGCGACAAAAGGCAGGGAGGGCTCCCAGCCCCTTTGGTAAACCCAGCTCAGGTGCTCCTGGGAACCCCAAGCTGAGCAAACATCCCCCACTCGCCCTTCCTTTCATTGCAGGAACGTTTGCTGTGGGTGGTTCACTCCTCTCCTGGCGTTTGCTGGGCAAACAACCCGCTCTGGAACAAAAGGGAAAAGGTTTCCCAGGAGTGATTCTGCATTAATTAACCTCACAGATAATGTTATCAGCGCTCCCTTTTCTGCCATGATGAACTTTTGCCGTTCCAATCTCAGCTTTTGGCACTGCCTCTGGAAGCTCGGGGTTTAAAGGTGGTGATTTTGGTTTGGAGACTTCTCAGCAGCTTCCCCTTGTCCCCAAGATTGTATTTTGCAAAGGAGGAAGAGTTTAGTTGGTCAAGCAGCAAACTGGGCACTGCCTGTTCAGCTCCCTGATTCTTCTCCATGGATTTTGTGCAGCCTTTGAGTATTTGCGTGCCTCAGTTTCCCTTTGTAAAACTGGAAGACTCCATTCTGAGGACTGTAGAATTAGCCACAGAATGAAATATATGTATTGTGGATAGAGACTTCTTTATGTAAATGGGGTTTTTTTCAAGGAAGGAATGCAAACTGTGCAAGATCCCAGCAGCAACATCATCACCCCAAGTGTCCCCAAGGGCCACATCCAGGCTCCTCCTGAGCACTCCCACAGACAGTGACTCCAAACCTCCCTGGGCAGCTCATTCCAAGGCCTGACCACTCTGCCAGGGAAATTTTTCTTATCTGATCTCTAACCTGACCCTCTCCTGGTGCTGTGGCTTCTTTAGGAGAAAGGAAAATGGTTTGAAAGATGCCATTAATTATTTTTTAGTAAAGGTACAGCAGATGTTTCAGAACATTTTAAGACCATAAATATGGACTGCCCTTGGAGGTGCTGCATTTTTGAACTTGCCTGAGGTGACAAGGAACCCTGTAGGATCAAAACTCCAAATCCCCCCTCCCTCTTTGCTTCCCACACCAGAGGGAAGGTGCCACCCATGCCTTGGGTGCCTCCTGCTCTGAGCAGTGATCCCAATATCCACAGGAACCCCAAAAAATGGTGCCGTGCCTTTCCAAAAACTTTGTTTTCCATCTGCCAGACAGCCTGAGCTCCCTGCTCACAGGGGTGAAAATCAAGATTTCATAGGAGAAATAGATCTCCCCTGGGGATAAATGTTTGGATAATTCCCTGGGCAATGGAATCCTCTGCCCAGGGAGGTGCTGGGGTCACTTTGGATGTGTTTAATAAAAGCCTGGACGTGGCCCTCAGTGCCAGGGTTTAGTTGATGAGGAGGTGTTAGGTCAGGTCATAGGCTGGACTTGATGATCTCAAAGGTCTTTTCCAATCTATTTCATTTTGTGACTCTGTGAATTCCATCTTCATCTTCTCTGCCTGAGGCACAGCCAGAACCAGAGTTTGGAGATCTCACTCCCTTTTTTATATGGAAAAAACCCAGGCCCCTCAAACCTCTTCCCCAAATCTCTTGGGACCTCAGGGCTCTGCTCCTCTCACTGATGAATATTTTAATATCTGAGCTTTCTCCTGAGAACAGAAGCAAAGGTGGAGCTCCAAGCACAGTGGATCTCATTTTGGAAGCAGCTTCCTGCTTTTCTCCAGGGCTGGCTGCTCTGGGATCATGCCCAAAGTGGTGGGCACGGCCTGTGACACTGCTGGGGACACTGCTGGTGGCACTGCCAGTCCCAGGTCCTTGGTGTGGAGCAGCTCAGTCCAGTGGGGAGCACGAGTGCCCCAACAAATCAGTCTGGCAGCAGCAGCAGCCCCAAGAACCAGATCATCCACAGGGTTCCAGGAAGGTGCTGACCACCCCTGCACTCCCCAGGGGAATAAAACCCTTTTCTTTGGAGGTCAAATATGGATAGATTTTACTGTCCCATCAGCTTTTCCTAGAAATCACATCTTAATAGTGATGAAAGGAATTTTTTTGGTGGAAATCGTTATCTGACCTCACTGTTACATTTGGAGATAACAAAAAATAAGAGAAAAGAAGGAGAGAAGAGAGAAAAGGAGGCTCAGGGGGGACCTTGTGGCTCTGCACAACTCCCTGCCAGGAGGGGCAGTGAGGGGGGGTCAGGCTCTGCTGCCAGGGAACAGGGACAGGAGGAGAGGGAAGGGCCTCAGGCTGGGCCAGGGGAGGCTCAGCTTGGACAGCAGCAGGAATTTCCCCATGGAAAGGGGGCTCAGGCCTTGGCAGGGGCTGCCCAGGGAGCTTTGCAGTGCCCATCCCTGCAGGTGTCCAAGGAAGGGCTGGAGGTGGCACTCAGTGCTCTGGGCTGGGGACAAGGTGGGGATTGGGAACAGCTGGGACTCCATGGGCTGGGAGGGCTTTTCCAAAGGAAAATGAATTCAGTGAATTCAGTGCAGTCTCTTTTCCTGCTATTTTCACTCTTGCTGGCTGATCCCCTGTGTGAACAGGGCCGGGTTTGCCATAATCACCCCAAAGCCATCACAACAAACACGGACCCTGAGCCAGGAATTTCCTCCAGCTCTGGACCTCAGCCCTGATCCCTGGAGATCCCACAGCTCCTTCCTCCCTTTCCCCACCCCAAACCCACCTTCCTCCTGCCCGGCTGGGGTTTGTGCCCTGCATTGTTCCCTCCTTGTGCCCTATTTGCCCAGCTGGTGTCAGCTCCCAGCTCTGTTTGGATTTCTCCACAGAAAGATTTGCCTGAAAGGTTTGCATATTCCAAGAAACCACAATGATTAAGTAGAGATGAAAGAAAGCATTATGATGAATAATCAGGGGCATAATCGATGATCCCCTTTTTGCATTATAAATGATGACGTTTGTACTCCACAGCTTTTAGGCTGAGCGTGGGTGTGACAGCTTGAAAAACAGTGTCGAGCCTGACATGAAACCTGTCAGCTCTTAAATGAGGTAATTAATGACCTGCTAACCATGCAGATTTTAAATGTCAGTTTGATGCTGTGGTGTTTTTTTTTTTTTTTTTTTTTTTAAACTTTGGAAATATCTCGGGAGTAAAAAAAAATTATTTGCAATTTATCACTCCGGGAGGAAAAACTCGGAGTGAAGGACGCAGGAGAGTGGTGAGAAATAACAGAGTTATGGCAAAAATGCTTTGTGCTTTTAATAGAAAAATAAAAATCCAACCTCCCTGTGAGATTTCTCTCACCCCACATCCTCTTCACATCAGTTTTGTGGCTGACAACTTTATTTTTGTATGTGGACTCGCTGGATTTTAGGATCTTGTCCTCCAGGCCAGGACCAGCTGCTTAAAACCGAGGCTCAGAAGAAAAGCAGGAATTAATTTATTCTGCCAGATGTCAGCTGCTACTCCTGCAATATCTGAATTTGTGGAACCCTTCTGCCAGGGCTTGTGGTATAAAAAAAAAAATAAGGACAGATTTCAGTTTTAAAGGAAGTTTTTGAGGCATCATTTTCAGGTGTTTGCCAACTGAGACACTGAGCTGGGCCTCATTGCAGCTCTGAGATGTTTTTAACTTTTTATTTTTCGGATACAAGATGAAAAATGGATGGATTTGCTCTCCACAAAAGAATTTTCAATGTCTTCTTTTACTTCATGGATTAAACCCAAACCATTCTGTGATTTTATGATTTTTATAATCTATCTGAATGCACAGCTAAAACTCTGATCCTGCACACCCCCAAAGAGAAGAAAGACAGACAATATATGACAATTGTAATTGGAAATCTGTAAATTTAGGCTTCTGGTGGCTGAAATAAACACATGGAATAATTCCAAATTAGGGTTAACGTGTCACTGGCAGAGGGCACAGAGACTCCCTGCATTGTCTCCCTCAAACAACCCTGAGCTGGTGTTTTGGGACAGTAAATCTCAGCTTTGATATGGCTTTGGAGCCTGAATGCTGAAAACAAACAGGGCACAGAAAAGGAACACCTTAATCTCCCCAAGGACAGCCAGAACAGAACAAGAAACTCAAGAGATTAGAACTGAACAAAGGTTGGTTCCTAAGTGCTGTCTTTGAGTTGTGTTTACCCCGTGCTTGCCTGATGAAATCTCATTTTGATGCCTCAATAAATGAAAGGAAAGGAAAAAAACATCTGAGGTGGTGCTTGGAGCACTGTGTGCCAAGGGTCCTGATCACTGAAAACCGACTTTAATCCTTGTTTAAAAACCAAAATGTTCGGTTTTTGTTTACATGTCAGTCTAGTGCTGTTCATGCAACCAACACCAGCAGCTTTGGCAGCTCGTTATAATCTGATTTTCATAAGGGTTGACACCCACTTCTTGCAAGGCTCCAGGGATATTTTCTCCTCAGGGAAGAAGAAAGGATGGGAATGTGCTTCTTTCATCTTTTCCCATAAGTTCTGTCTGGGAGCCAGAGCTGCCCTGATCCATTGGGATCCAGCAGTGGGATTCCTCCAGCTCCAAGCTTTTATCACCAGCACGGAGCCACTTTATTGGTTTGAGTCACAGAGCAGGAAAAAAAATAAAAAAGCCCCAGCAGTAAAAGAAACCACAAAAAATACGAAAGCAGAGGTGTCCCAGAAGAGATGGGATTGGGTAAAAACATTCCAGGGGAGTTGTGGTGGCTGCTAATTGTGGAAATACAGGAATTTTCAGCTGTGCCAATGCATGATATTAATTCACTGTGAATTCCTGGCAGCTGCAGACACTTCCAAAGCTCCTCTGAGGTGAATAAGAGAATTCTCACTTTCCTACTGAATCCAGAACTGGAATCCCAGCACAGGGAGGGAGCTGGAGCTGCTGCAGAGAGCCCAGAGGAGGCAGCAGGATGAGCAGAGGGCTGGAGCAGCTCTGCTGGGAGGAAAGGCTGGCACAGCTGCCATTGTTCAGCCTGGAGAGGAGAAGCTTTGGGCTGAGCTCAGGGTGGCCTTGCAGGGCCTGAAGGAGCCCCAGGAAAGCTGGAGAGAGACAATTCCCAAGGGTTTCAGGGCCAGCACACAGGGAATGGCCTCAAACCAAAAAATTACAGGTTTAGATGGGATATTGAAAAGGAATGTTTCCCTGTGAGTGTGGGGAGGCCTTGGAAACGATTTCCCAGATTTGCTGTGGCTGCCCCTGGATCCCTGGCAGTGCCCAAGGCCACTTAAAAACCTTCATCCTTTGTCCTGTCACTTTCTGCCCCTATAAAAAAAATCCCTCTCCCTCCTTTTTGACAACTCCATTTGAGGTTCTGGAAGGCTGCAATGAGGACTCCCTGAAACTTCTCCTTCTTCCCCAGGTCCTTCCAAGCTGTTATTTGGGATATTTTCCCCCCTTATCAGCAATCCAACAGTTCATCATTACCAGCATAATTAACTGTAAAATGTGCCAACATCACCAGAGAAATCCTTATCCTATTCCAGGCTAAAAGGACTCAGCACAGGTGAGGTTGTGTCATTCAAAAGTGGCTGAACTCTGTGAGAAAACAAAGATTTCTGTGGGTTCCTCCTGCTTTTTTTGGTGAGGAAAAAATGGAATGACATATATTTTACATTGCAAATTTATTTAATGACACACTGAAATGTACTGGAAAAATGGGACATCATGGGCTGAGCTCATTTAGAGCCTGGCAGGCCCCGGGGAGGGCACCAAGGGTGACACCTTTGTCACCTAACTGAGCCCTCCCTCTTTATTGCAAAACCTAAAGCAAAGCTCTCTGGAAAATAATACCCTGGAGCATCTCCCAAAAATGGGTGAGCACTCCCTGCTGTCCCCTTTTCAGCCCCAAGCATTTGGGAAGCAGTTTGGGCCCCACCAGGTGTTTCCAGTTTGAAACAGAGGCTCCAATCAATGTCTGATGTCTTTGGATAAAGCAGGAGAAGCATCTTTCCAACAGATCCCAGACTTTTCTGCCAGTGCTGGCATTAAAAATTCACTCTCTCAGCTTTTTCCCTGCATCACCCCACCACAGCTTCTGTTTGGTGCTTCCTTGCTGCTTTCTTTGTTGGCTTTCCTGATTTTTCTCTGCTATAATTCCTAATAAAACAGCAGAAGGAAAGCCAGATCTGTTGATCAGTAGCCCGAGTTCTCTTTTTTTTTTTTTTCCATATTGAAACCAAATGTTTTGAAACCAGATGGTTTCTCCTCAGGATTAGCTCTGTGCTGATGCTTTGATCAACTGTGGGGGCTTCATTTTTGAGTCACCTGGTTCCCTGAAAAGTTTAATTTCTTCTTTACACAGCTCTGGTGAAACCTGGGCATTAACTCCACTTATCACGGATTTAATCTCCAACACCATTTACTGGCATGTCAGGGATTTAAACCAGAGAACATTTTTTCCTGCACTTGCTGCTGTTCCTGAGGTACAAATTGTCTGGGAGCTGTTCCCTATCCAGGTTTTTTCCACACTGAGTCTGTTCAGGCAGGGATCCCGGGATTTTTGTGCTGCTGTCAGAGTCAGAAAATCATAAAATCCTGGAATGGTTTGGGTTGGAAGGGACCTTAAAGCCCATCCAGTGCCAGCCCTGCCATGGGCAGGGACAGCTCCCACTGTCCCAGGCTGCTCCAAGCCCCAATGTCCAACCTGGCCTTGGGAACTGCCAGGGATCCAGGGGCAGCCACAGCAAATCTGGCAATTCCAGCCCAGCCAGGAATTCCTTCCCAAATCCC
>VZTR01000109.1:103052-157130 GCA_013400775.1 Chaetops frenatus | reverse complement strand
AAAGGAAAAGTATTCTGCCAAAGTACTAACATTGAATATTGAAGTAAGGCCAGGTAAGTTTAAAGATGAGTCTATAAACAATGATATATAAGTTCTTTAAGTAGAAAAACTGTGTAAAGGCAGGGACATTTTTTCATAAGTATGATACTTACAAAAAAATACCCCTGTCTTTCCAGAGTTTTCTAGCATACTGGTGACCTTAGCTCCGACGGGATTTTTAAACATAGATGGTTTTCAAACGTAGATGGTGACAAAATCGGAACAAGGGGAAATCATAGTAGCAGAATATCGCTTTAACATTAAAGAAAATTAATTTCTTAATAGAGAAAACTGCTCACAGAGAAAGACCATTTATTCAACAACAAAAACCTATTACTGACATAAGAACTGGCAGCCATTACCAACATAAGAACATTATACCCAACAGAGAAAGCTTAAATTCTAAGACACTAATTCTAACAACATATTAGCTAAAGTGCAGCACAGTTTGACACACTAAATCACTATGCTCACTGCTGCTCCTGAGGATCCCTCAGAGGCAGTAAGGCAGCAAATCCTGGGCCACATAAGCTTTATAAATAGGATTAGAATTTATAACATATCCTTGTTCACCTGACAACACAGAAATGAAATTTTTTGCTTCCCTTATAGATGCAGACATATTAGCAAGGATATAGCTTAGCTGAGAAAACTTATTGCTTAGGTTTGGTTCAGCTGACTTTAACTAAGGACTATGTAAAATGTGCTGTTCTGCAGGTAACTGCAACTCTTCCTGGCTTTGAAATCTCTACTAAATTTGACAATTATTTCAGCATTTGTGTTGAAACTGCAACAGAAATTAAGCACAATGCTTATGGTCTTAGAACCTACCAGATTCCTGGTTAGGTAAAGCCTAACTTAAAACCTATTGCCTGCTTTTAAAAAGGTAACATGTTGGCTATTGGACTTTTGACATTCATGGCTAGATCCAGAATTGGCAACTGCCACCTGCACCTTACAGATGGACAAAGGATCTTTTAACCCATATAAAGAAAAAGTCTTTCAGCACAACATGCAGCTGTTTCTTCATTTGATAAATGCAATTAAAGACAATTCAGACTTTCCCCAAGTTTATCTTCTGCTGAAAGTTTTCAGTGGGTCCAAACAGTTAATCTGTAGTGAAAACAAGCTACTGGTTCTGGGCCACCAGCATGCCAGTTAAAGCACCACTTCTGTATCTCTTGATTAGTTTGCAATTTTGAGATCACAATGTAGACTAACTTCAGGAAATCCATAATTTTCTCTACGCTGTTTAAAGAACATATTGCTCTTATCTTGCAAAGGCAATTTGAGTTATTTCTTGCTTTAAGAGAACTACTGAATACAGGATGAAGAAATGACTAAGCACATCATTATTTTCATCCAACCTGGACAGAACAAGTATATTCACAAACAGAAAGGAATGTTGCATAAATATCTGCTGCTGCGTATTTCTGGAATCAGATGTGCTAGATTTCTGGAAGATTTCTGTCTTGACAATTCCATATTTATTATAAAGAGGACTCATTATGAAGGATAACATTCTTGCTAAAAATGAGCTTTTAATTTAACTTTATGCCCGTTAATTATACATTTGAGGTACTTTGCACTGTATTCAACTGCAAATAACAGAATTTGAATAAAACATTACAGTACGTTTCTAGCTTCCATTTTGACTTCTACCTGAAACATAAAAAAGAGACAGCTGTCTTGGACACCAAATGCTCAAAACTAAAAGGAGATGGTTCATGACATGACCAGCTGTTAGATGCTGCCATTTTATGCTGCAGACACTAAAAATTTTTGCATTCAGGTGAAATCTGGAAATGTTCATTGAAAAGAGGAAAAAAAAAACCTGAAAGCCAGTAAATCCTGAGTTAAAGACAGCTCCTCCTTAGGCTGCCAAACCTCAAGTGGCCAGCATACTACAAAAAGTGCCATATGCACTTGCCCAATTCCTCAGTTCTTCCTTGGCTGAACCTGGATGGCTGTTCTCCTGTTTTTCTGAGAAAAGAATCACTTCTCAACTGTGAAATCAGAAATATGAGGGAGTTCAGTTAGAGGACAAACTACAAAACACTGAGTTACGTGAGTCACTTTTTAAAAATTATTGATAAATAAAATGTCTTACAGAGAATTTCAGGTGATAGACTTATCTTAAGGCAAGCAAGAACAACAGTGAAACCCATCTTTTTCATTCCAAGTTCAGTAAGTCTGGGCTACAATCTTATACAACTATCATAAAAGGTCAGGAGAACTTCCTCAAAAAGCTCAATAATATAGTACAGAATTCCAACTGAAAAAATATATTTGAGGATAACAGAGGAAGTAATACTACGTGTACAAGCTAAGGCAGTTCAGACAACAGCAGGTTTCACTGACAGTCTGAATAAAGTTTCTATATTCAATGAAAGACTAAATATGACGTGATTTTCCACACCAAATAAAGGTAGGGCTTTTGTGTATTTGACGTCTCCAAGCTACTTACAGAGATCTAATAATATTTTTCATCTCTCCATTTATGCTTACACTTCTGCAAGTCTGGAAGTGCCTGAAGGGAGTTGTTCTTACCTATACATATTTTCTGTTGGATTGTTTTCACATCCCTATTCATAATGCTCCTTCTAAATCTGTTTTCTGAATAGCTGGAACATTAAGACTGAAATACTGACTACCTGTAGATTCCATAATCCATAAAGGTTATTACTTTGCATCAAGACAGATAAGTTGCAAAAACAAAACCCAAAAACCACAGAGCCAGATACAGTCCAACAACACTATAAGACTGTACATCACAAACAACATTCTTACTCAAGTTCTATGGAATGTAAATACCATCTAATTGGAACAGCAACAGCCCAAAACATTCCTAACTTTTTCCGGTACCCGTTCCTTTTATTTAGGAAATACAGTGTTAAAAAGTGCTAGAATTACCATGTCAATCAGTTCAAAGTTAAAGAGGCCAAAAATCCAACAGTAATTCAAGAGCCATGAAATCCTACTGTGCACCTCCACCAAACTTCTTCTTAAATCCATCTAGATTCTCTTTATTTCAATTCATACCCTCTGTGTCTTGTCATCTCCACCATTCACCACTCTGAATCATCTGTCTCTGTCCTCTTGATGACCTCCTCCTGGTCACTATTAGGATGCTATTAGGTCTTCTTGAAACTGCTTCTTCTCCAGGTTTAATAAGCGCAGACACCTCAATCTCTCTTCACTCAGTAAGTGTTTAATCCCCCAACCATCTTGGTGGCTTTCTACTGAACTCAGTCCAGTTTGTCAATACTTTTCTTGTACTTGGGAGTCTAAGACTGGAAGTGTCTTCTACTACATGTCTAAAAAATGCCAAGTTAAGAGCGATAATCCTCTTCCTTCCCTCAGTATACTATTGACATAACCCAGAATACTTCGCTCTCTTTGCAGCCAGGGCACACTGCTAACTTATGTTCAGGTTGCTGTACAGCAAAACCCTTAGATCCTTTTCCATAGAACTCTCCTCAAGACAGTATTGCTGCAAGAAATTCTTTCTCTGCAGGTGTAGACCTTCACATTTTTAGAATTACATGAGGTTCCTGTTGTCCCATTTCTCCAGTCTATCTAGGTCTCTCCAAACAGCAGATCTGTTTCTATCAATTGGTTCTCTTCAATTTGGTGTTGCCTGTGAACATGCAAAGTGAACCCTGTCACCTCAACTAGTTTGTTGGTAAAGATATTAGAAGGACTGGTCCCAGAACAGACCTCTACACTTGACTTCTACTGGCATCATTGACCATTACCCTCTGAGGCTGATCAACCCTTTCTTTCACTCATCTTGTCCACCCATCCAGACTGTGATATCTTAACGTGGAGGCAAGAATATTGCGAGGGACAGCACTGAAGGCCTCATAAACATTTGAAGTAAATACCTCCCACTGTTCTTCCCTTATCCACAGAAAAGCCAACAGGCCTGTACCCACAGCATTCTCCAAGCATAGAATTAAGAGTAGTACTGTAAACCATGTGAAAAAGAGTTAATGTAACAGTACTCACTAATGAAAACTGTAGAAATTATGAAAGCAGAAAAGCGACTACTCAGAAACTAAAATCTCTCGCTGTTATATAGGTAAATACAACACAACTGTGAGAACTGTAGTATTTTAGACAGCAAAATTATTCCTTCTGTAGGCTGTCAAAAATTAGAAACCCCTCTTGATGCAGGAGCACACAGTTCACAATGACAGTTACATCTTGAATCAAAGAGCCCCTAAACGTAACTGTAATACATTCATATTAACCCTGTTTGGAATGACAAAAATTATATCCTTTGTTATGAATTTAAATTGCACCAAAGTAAGCTACATAAAAATGAAGAGGCTATTTAAAAGAAGCACCTCAAAATGTAAATGCTTGCACGTGACAGGGATCATCCCTCAAAACCACACAGATGGTTAAACACACAACACTTACTAAAAACAAGCAAGCAAGAATAACAAAAAAAGCCCTGGGAAAACCGGCTTGATTAAAAACACTGCAGAATGTTATTTTAGGTAGAAAAGCATCTTTTTAAAAATGGATGTTGCTCCTTAACAATGAAAACAAGATGGGGGAGAATTTCCCATAAACTTCAGCCAGTTAACTAGAAATTGCACAAAGGAAAGCAAGGTAAGTTTTAAAATCAACTTTTTCATAATTTTCTCAATTCACAATTAAAACCAATTGTTCCAAGAACAAGTTAAGATAAGAAAAAAATAAGTAAGGCAAATATGTAATTGAAACATGAAAGAAGAGCTCAAACAAAAGCAGCAAAAGAGCTAAGTTGATTTTTTTCTCCCTGATGTTCACTATAGAAGAGCAGATGGAATTTGCCACAACAGTCTTTCTCCAGAGGGCTAGAATAGAGAGCGCCTTTTATGCAATCGGCATAAGTTAATCTAGATAAAACCATTAACAAGTCATCAAGACTGGACCGTATTCACTGATAATTTCCTGACAAAGTAAAATATTAAACAGTTGATTTAACAACTGTGGTGTGAAATTTATTCCCTCTAAGTGCTCTATAGGACTGCAACAATACTCAAATAGTGTACCATTTAAATAAAAAAATTAGATTTCTGGGAGCAGCCAGGGAAGTTTGGTACAGATAAGCCAGGCCTGCACCAAAGAAAACAGTTTAAACTGTAGCAGAACCAGCAAGACCAAGCATATGGATAAATATCTTGGAAAAAACAGCAGCTTTTGTAGTGGGAAGTTATTACGACGAGCAGCAGCTGAAAAACTGATAAGCAGCTGTATAAGTGTGATTTCAGTCTCGGGACAGATGTGAATTTTCAAGAAGTTCGGACAAGCTACCTAACAAAAGGTAAGAAACCTCCCAAACAAACTGTGCTAACACAAGACAAAAGGGAAGATCCTAACAGAATTAAATAACTAGTTAAAACAAGTACAAGCAAGAGTGAAAATACAGCATTTTTCATATGAGAGATTTTGCCAGCAGAGGTCCTGGAGCCAATGTGATTCAGCACATCTAAGGTCTAGAAAGCTGTTAAAAAAAAAAAAGTCAAAAGGCTCAATAATTATACAAAATTATTTGGCATGACAAAAAATAAATCTGATCAAAAGGTATAAATGACTGAAGGATAAAATTCCATGTAAATGAAAAAGAAAGCACAGGGAAAAAGAAATTACACATGATCATAGAATAGAATAATAGAATCATTTGTTGGAAAAGACCTCCAAGATCATCAAAGTCCAATTTTGACCAAATACCACCATGCCCACTAAACCAACCACATCATGAAGTGCCACTTCTACTTGTTTTTTGAACACTTCCAGGGACAGTGACTTCACTACTTCCCTGGACAGCCTCTCCAATGCTTAACCAAACTTTCAGTCAATAACTTTTTCCTAATATAAAAGTTGAACTTCTCTTGGTGCAACTTGAGGCCTTGTTCTAGCTATCATTGAAGACCTCCATGAATGACAAAACTGTAGAATGTTTCTTTTCAAGTTACTAACAAAAAAGTTTAACACACAACAGGCTCTAAACACAGGACTGTTAAGCAGGACCATTTTCTAATGCAGATAACCTGAAAAAAGTAATTTGAACACTGATATTTAATGAAGATATACAAGAAAAAGCACAATTCTAATGAAAACAGCATCATCAGGCAGCCAAGTACCAAAGAGAAATTAAGTGTATTTGCACACTTCTGCTCAAAGTGCAAGTCTTTCACATTTTCTCCTGCTTAGGAAAACAGTTCTTGCACCTAGTATGTCAGTATCTTTACTGCTACACAGCAAGGTATCAGTCTCTTGCAAAGGCAGAGTTCTAGTAAATAGCTGTCAGCAAGTCTATGTGTGACTGAAATCAAATTACAAATAGTAAAGGAAAAGGTTTTTGAACTTAATGCCAGCAAATATCATGTATCTAATCCATGAAAGAATTACAGACCTTAAGTCTATTATTTTACTATTGATACCATTCACTTTTCGGTCTTCTCCGCAGCTTTGTTTAAACTTACTAATCAATGCTACCTAACTAATAACAATTTCTACATATACACAACAGAAAATATTTATATCTTTAAATTTTCTATGTATAATATTACATCTGCAAAATTTATAAATACCTAACAATGTTACTAGTAAAAATTAGATATGCCTTTGGTAACAAGCAACTTGGTTAAGTCCCTTGAAATCTCTGCATCTAACTTTTCCAATTACTTATCAAATGCAGGTCTTGTCAGTAAGAAAATATTTGAATGACTAGAACTGCTTCCTAAGAGAAAAGCAAAGCAAAAGCCACTACATTAAAGAAATCACAGTAGAATAAACCCAACTGACACACCACACAAACACTAACTCATCCTGTGCTCCAACTCCAGAACACAAGTACAACCACTTTTTCATTTTCTATGCTCATCATAAGAAAGACCTTGCTGACCCTCAAGCACACACAACACAACACCACAGCATCAATGCTTCTGCTTGTTTTCTGGAATGACATGCCACAACAATTTTGGCCAGCTTTCTGCCAGACCAGTTTAAAGCACTGTAATTTTACTCATAATTAAAATAAAAACACCTATATATTAATCTCTATTTAAATTACATAAACTACTAACAACTTAAGAGAATAATCTACACAGTTATTGAAAGGTACTGAAAGAAGTATGCGCTACAATGAGTAAACTAATCTTTTAATAAATTAATTAATACAAAGAAAATATTTTCTAGTCTTCTAACACAGTAAGAGCACGGATATTTATTACAAAGCACTTCACAAACTCCAGTTAAATTCATTGAGTATTACTAGAAGAGTGAAGCATAACAACTGATTGTAAAAACAACATAGGTTTGGTTTTCTCTAAATACACACACACTTGATAAGAACCAGTATACTGTGATGCATAATTTTAGATGTCAGGAAAGATGTCATCAATTTCTGATGTCAGGAAAGTTTGGAATTATTAGAGAATCATGTGAAAAACTAGGAAACAGATATTGACAATCTGATTCAAAAACTGAATCAATTACTAAAATGAAAACCCAGATCAAGAAGAACCAAGATTGCTGTGTTAATCCTTCCTGGGCATCACATTACTCACAAATTCGACATTCTGTATATTTAAATATGGATTTAAAGTAAAGAATGATCACAAGCAGAAGATCTGACACAAAAGATTAATGATAAGTAATGAAGACAATATGAATGGTCTGTGAATGGCCCAGCATAACACAGGATTAGCACGTCAGAGAAAAATATCTTCTCTCACAACTGCTACGTGCCATTGTTAATAAAATGCTAGATATCTTCAAGCCTTATCCTTTTTTAAGAGGCAGGCATCAAATATGGACACATATGGACACAGTAATTCAAGAAAACAAGAAGTTTTAGTTTATTCCCGAAGTAAAAACATACATGACATAGTAAAAAACTCACCCATTTTTTTAGAAGCAAGACAATACTTAAAAGATTTTTAAAAATCCTTTGTAATTTAATACGTTTATACATAGAAACTAAAAATATTCTACAAATAAAGCAACTTCAAATGGCCAATGCATCTTTAAGGATGGGAAAGAGGTGCCCAAACAAACACTCAAGGCCCTGCCATACCCAACAGTATTCACACCTCATAACCAAAGCACCTCATTCAGACAGGTAGCACAAAGCTCACTTCTTCAGTGAAACACCAGTGAGTGTGACAGCTCCTACTACACATTGTTAGCCATTACTGTTTCATAGTTTTGTTTTCCCTTTGATTAGAAGAAAGTATAGAAAGGAAGGCAAATAGCTGGGCTGAGCAATAATGCAAGCAATTTACTGATAAAATACAGATTCTTATGGTTTCTACCCAGGCTTTAGATAAAATAGTCGTTTTGATTACAGTCTGTATGTATGACAGCATCTGAAATCATTATTTAAATAAAGCATAGCCCCTTTCACTGTAGTGTTGCTGTCTGACATCTCTTAACTTTATAAGTCACATGTCAATTTAGCAACCGCATATTAAATCCATTTTTGTTGAAGTAATTTTCAATCAAGTTTTTCTAAGCTATTATTTTTTCCACTTCAAAATATTTAACAGAGATCAGAAGCTTTGGGATGCCACTCCTACATCAGCTACCAATATCCATTTCTAATAATGATTTGGAAGACCTGAAAGGAACTTCCTAGAAACAATTATGAATTTAGAGGAATACCAAACAACAAGTTAGGTACAATGTGCATTCTTATAATATGTGTTGTGCTTCTAGTTTTTCTCAGATAACAACGCTATCAACTTAGTTCAATTTGAACATCAATGAAGTGTGCCAATCAAGATGCAAACATGAAATACGTTGTGTCCCAATTAAGAGCTTTTTTTCACCCTTGAGAAACTGGTTTTGGCACAAAAATGAACTCAAAAGCCCATCTCTCTCTCCTTCCTCTTCTCTCCACCAATACACATGATAAAGTATTTATTTCTTAAAAAGCAAACAAATCTAAAAAAAAAAAAAGAAATTTCAGAGGTTTTAAACTGAGCAATACCAAATGAGATTTATTGAGTGTCTAGTGTGTCTGCTTAATAAATTATTAATCCAGGATCAATTTCAATGAAGAGTCAAGTCTAATGGAGCCTACAAAGAAACTACAGCAAAATCAATTTATCATTTTAATTAGAGAAAACCTTTAACAGTTGATATGAGGCAATGCAATTTCCAGTCCTTGAAATTTTATTAATTAATTATTCTAAACCTGTTAATTACCCCCATAGCTAATGTTATGTCTAAATATTAATTTCTTCAAAGAAAATGGCTTCAAGCTATTCATTAATGCTTCTACTGAGGGAAGTCCAAACTATTCTTAACTCAGTAGCTTAAAAGCCCTAATGAATTACAGAGGGCAACTAAACAGAATGTATGTAACTTCTTTCAGTGTCAACACAAAGTAACTCTTAAAAAATAAAATTCCTTTCCAAATTATATCTTGTGTGTCTCTTCATTACTTATTTTTAACATTTTGCACCTATCTACTAAGACATACATGCTCATTATTCATTACAACATAAAAGAAGTTTGCAGTTTAGGGATCTGTATATTTTACTATGTAAATCACATAATGCCACATTCTGGTTGGTATAGCAGTATCTGTACAAATTAGGTGCAAGAATTTTTAAAAAGCTGATTGCTTTACTTAGTTGTGCATGGACAACTTGAAGCATATATTCTGGCTTTTTAAGCTATTCTACTTAATGTAGAAAGAAAACTATTCCATAGTCTTTAAATCATTTTTCATAGATATTTTTTAATGGAGGCCAGTGGGCCTATCGGGGGACATAGAGCAGAGCCCTGGAAGGGTGCCCCCTAGGTATTGGCCTCTCCTATTGATTTATGCAGACCCCTGTCACAGATGTCAGTTACCCCAGTTACACCCACCCGTTTGCCTTGTATGGCCACGTTCTGCATCCTGTAATCCCGTTGGTAGTCAGCCTGTTGGACGGCTCACCCCCTAGTCTGCTGCGTGAGGTTATCTTCTAGTAAGTTCCCTGCTCTCTGTACCCCCGTTGGTTTGTTCCCCTGTTCGTCTCCCCTGAACATGTTCCCTGTTGGTGACTGTGTCTGTCTTACCCTCTCTGTTCATTGGTCCCTGCCACTTGGCTCCACCCCCTCCATACCCACACATAACCCTGGACTCTCCATTTTCCCGGGTTTTTTGCTCATGGTACCTTAAGCACAGGGATCCAATAAACCCCACTGGACTTTCACACAGGAACGCCTCCTGCCTCTGTCGCCTTTACTATACCGTCCAGCCACATGTGCAAGTGTGGTGTGCACCCTCTGCCCAACTGGAGCATCCTCTCCCGTAGAGACACTTGTGGGAAGGTAGCAGTGCCAAGCCACCTGAGCCACACTGCTACATTTTTTAGTTTCAAAATAGGATACAGCTCTCCATTCTTCCTCAAACAGATGCTTGTTTAATTCAAAATGCACCAAGAGAGGCTGGAATTTCAAAGTGAGAATAAAGAGGCTGAGAATTCTCTTTAGAAGCAAGAGGACGATGACATAAAAGCAAACTGGAAGAAAGGATTAGAAAATTCTTACCTGGGAAGACAGAATCACAGAATAAGCTGAGTTGGAAGGGACTCACAAGAATCATCATCTCCAGCTCCTGGCCCTGCACAGCACCATCCCCAAGAGTCAGACCATGTGCCTGAGAGGCTTGTCCAACAGTGGGTCAGGAGTATCAGTGGGCCATTTTCCTACACTACTCTACACAAGAGCATCTACATAAGATTTAGATATTTATTTTCTTATCTTTATTTGGATAGGATTATGAATAAACAGATAACTGAGAAAGAGATGATAAGCTATTTCTCAGTGTTAAAATTTTTATTTTAAGGTAAACACTACTGCCTTTGGTTCAGCTTCATATTAATCTCTCTTTAGACACCCAACACATTATGTGCTTGGGAAAGCTCAGTAGAATTTACTAAAAAAGGACAGTTACACAGCTTAGACAAAGTAGTTCAACTAGAATTTTAAAAAATGCCTCTTTTTAGAATCAGAGGAGTTTGCCAAAAATGAAGCATGACTCTCCTGTTGGCACAACAGACTATCTATTCTAAGGCCTATTTGATACCATTTCACACTACCATTGCTCAATTACATCTAGTTGTTCTTAAAGACTCTGCCTTCTCAAGTGCTTATGGCTCCCCATATTTAATAGAGATGATCTTAATGTCAGTTCTCCTACATGTGTGAAACATGAACAGGGCTGGACAAGGGCTCTGTAGTGGTTTTAGTTTGCTTCCTCACACGGCAGCCCCAATTTAATGTAGTGGGTTGAGTATTTTGGTCTAACACCAGTGCACCCACCAAATTTATTTACTCATTTTCCATTGTGAGATAAGGATTAGGAGAAATACAAAGCAGGCTCAAAACCTTAAAGGTATAAAGACAGGTTTATTAATAGAACTAAAAGGAAAATAATAAGAATCAGAATAAACCTTCAGACACTTCCCTTAGCCCCACCTCATTTGTCTTTTTCTACCAACAACGTAAGAGATAAAACCTGAGACTTTTGGTCAGTTTACCACCTTTAAAATAGGCTTTTATCAGTTCATTTAGGGAGAGGAGTTTCTCCTGTCATGCCATGGAGACTTTTCTACAAGAGCATAGTTCTTTTGTGGTTTTATATCACAGCGAATCAGCTGCCCAGAAAGGAAATCTGTTCGCAATGTGAAGGTCCCTCCCCCGACCTACACTTCTTCCCGCAACTGTTTTCGAGGACTCATCTCTGTGTCATGGGGTAACTATTTTAAGGATGAGCTGTTCTGGTAGAAAAGCAAAGAGTCTGCTCTTTTCTCTCTTCAGAAGCAAGGTTTCTCCTAGCCCGGGAGCAAGAGTTCTATTTCCGGGAGTAAAAATTCTCTTATATTTATCCCTGGGGCAAGGATTCTCATCTATCCCATCTTTGTGGTATGGTTCCCCATTACCATAGTTATTTTAACATCTGCTTGCTTCAGCATGAGTGCCTTTGCTCAGGCTGCAGTTAGAATGTTGCATCCCCCCAGCTGCATATATGAGTTACAAGGAACACATTATAGTCCATTATTATGGCCTTACAAAAGAATTTCAGCTTAAAGCATCTTGTCTTTCTCCCATCTTAGTGGTATGGTTCCCCATTACCACTGAATTCTCATCTCTCTGTGCTTCTGGCCCCTTCTTCACTGACCTTGGTGTCTCCATGTTGGTTTCTTCTGTGCATGGAGAGAATTGTGATCTCTCCCAGGCTCTGCTGTTGGTCACATGATCTCTGCTGGGCAGCAGCCGAAATTGCCACATACTTTTCCCAGGGAGGCAGGGGAGATAGGAACGGCTGTGATCTCAGCAGTCAGGCCAGAATTCAGCTGTGGCAGTATCTTTGTCACGTCTGGCCTGGCCAAGTGGGCCTTGCCTGGCCCAGCCTGGCCCGGCCCCGCAGAGCTGGCAGGGCCCGATCGAGAGGGCCTGGCCTGGCTGGCGCTGTGGGCCCTCTGTTACCTCCTCAGAAGCCGGAAGCAAGGGAGCAATTCTCAGGCTTCTCCTCTCTTAAATGTGAATCACAGAGGCATAATCAGCTTCTTAAGTGGTTAAACAGAATGTCCATCTTAAAACTAGCCAGCTAATTGGTTTTCTCATACTTGCAGGAAGCTGTCAAGATCCTTGCAGGTAAAAAATTATTTTTCAACCCACGACAGGCTCTAACCAAGAAACACAGTGTTCATCAAATATTATATCTAAAAGAAGTCTTTCCAGTGTAAGGATGAGGAGGTATAAAGATCACCAGGGTATAAGCTGGCAGCAGCTATGAATGACTATTTAGGTCTCACGCATGAACAGCTTTGTTCCAGAACCACAGAGAATGTTAAATGACAGCATCAAAATAAACACAAGTTTTTTGGACCTTGGCTTCTTTTTAAGAAAGGCTGTGGGAGTGGAGGAGGACAGACATCAATGTTCTACATTCCCAGTGCTAGAGAAGGGAAATGCCATCCCTTCCTTCATACTTCCTACTGTCCAGTATTTGTAGTTCTTTGCATCCACAATTATAAACAGTACTATGTAGCACTCAAAGTAGGAAGATTTTCTAAGAAGGCAGGAGAGGTAAAAGTCAAATCAGTTTAATTTAACAAGCTTAACTTATTATAGCACATCTTTGAATAATGACTAATTGCTATCAACGCATCAGAAAAACAAGTTATTTTTTAAATAGATTTTGGTCACTAAGCTTTAAAAAAGTGACTTTAAATACTCATGCTGGAAATGCAGGTAATTTTATATTTTCAAGGCATAGTACCTCAATGAAGTGCAGCTCACAGTTACCTTGGGCATGATATCCTTAGACAATATAATGTCAAGTCCAGCTTGACATTAAATATTTATCTGAAAATTCTTGTTACAAAAGAACTTTTCAATAACAATGAAAAGTAATCATAGTTGTTAGCATGAGAAGCTGAAAATAAAAGCTATAACATTGTAAACATTTATATTTTGTTAGATGTTTTCTACCTTTTTTTAACACACCTTTTTTATGAAGATGTTGCACACAATCAAACATACAAAGCTATAGTCTATACTTTCAGGCTTACTCTGGTCATTCCATAAAACAAATGGCCAAATAATCTCCATAGTCAAAGGCAACCTTGGAGGAAGTTTCCAAAGTGGCGTATGCTTGTCATTGGGAGATATGAGCATAGCAAGGAGGAGGCCAACCCTGCAAACATTTCTGAGTATCTTTAAAGTTTATGCTTTAAAGATACTCAGAAATGGGAGTATCTTTAAAGTTTTTTTTTTTGGGAGATGTAACACAAAGTCTTATGGCTAATTCATCTTGCTTTTAACTGGCCAGGAAAATGGGAAAAGGTGGAAAATTAGTTTGGTGGAGAAAATGGGAATGATATGTCCCAAAGGCTGGAGTATGTAAACTCCCATCCTAGACACCTTTAGGGTGTGTGTTATACTGCAGTGATTTGATTACTTGTTGAAACATACAGATGCCTTGCACTGATGGATAACTCCTTTTTCCTTCTGTTCTTTCTCTTTGTGTTCAGAAAAATGCATCATACTGTTTTTTTTCCTCCAGTGATGCTGGAGGAAGTAGCAAACAGCTTTTAATATCAGAGTAAGTTGCTAACATGACAGCAAGGTTAAAACGAAATCCCACAACCACTTAATTTTGCAACCAACCCCAACAGCACTTATAAAACATTAAAAAGCCATCTTCTTAAGATGACTTGCTTACAACCAGAAACCAAGAGCAGAGACAAGATCCAATACCCCATTCAAAGTAACAGCAAGATGAAAGATGGTGCCTGCACAGGAGATTCAAATGGAGCTCTCCATGTCCAAATGTTCAAAAGACAAACACTGCCCTGAACTGAAAAAGTGACTACCAGCAAGCTGCACTGGTAATGAAATTACCTCTGCTGAGCGCCTGGCTCTTGGCAGAGTGGACCACTGGGAAGATGAATTACGCAGTGGGCTCAGAACACCCAGGGATTGCTCTTAATGCCCCGGAATGTGCCTCAGCAGAATGCCCGTGTCCTGCATCACTGGCTGGAATCCAAGCAGATCCGTTACCTTCCTTTTATACACCAGCTTACCATATGCCTTCCTGACACCAGAGATAAGCCTTTCCTCCTCCTCTTTATTTTTAACTTTAGTATCTTTGACACAACTGAGGTGCATACTTTAGGCTATATCATTATGGAGGATTTTAAACCCAGTTTAGCACTTGGTAAATTATTGTGCTATCTTCCCAATGGTAATCTAACACTGTTTTAAAAACAGCAAATTAAACTAACAATATGGTTCACACAGATGCTTATATGAGTTACACTGAATTACCTGTAGCTTGAATACCAAGCTATCTGCATAAGAATCCTCTAAATGTCCCTAAAACCAATTATTTTTGACTAAAAAAAAATTATTTTGACTGTCTCAGAAAAAAAAATTGTCCTTCTCATGAAGTTCTTAATAAACAGAGGGTAAAGAAAAGATAATGATACATTTCCTTTCAAAACTGATTTGCTTTCTCTTCAGCTGTGGGTATTTGCTGTACCTAGTTGTATGCAAATCTGGTTGAGGAATAGGGTACCTTTGAAATTCTGCATCTCTCTTTTAACTCTGGCCCCCAAAGAATCATATTTCTATTCCAGAGTAACAGTACCACAAGAACCTAAATGTTTTTACTTCAGGAGAAAAATAGACAAGTCTCCAGAAAGTGCCTTTTTTTAAAAAAAATAAATAAAGCAGCACAAGCATTAAGTTCATTGATAATACGCTTTATGATCTGAAACATGCAGACTGAATTTTGTGTTTTGCTGTATCCAGATCATGGATTTCAGACTAAATAGTTCATATCCAAACTTTCAGACTCTCCTGATTCTGAAAAATTACTTCTTCTCTCAATTCCTGGTGTATGCAGTAGAAATCTTCCTAGTATTGTCAAAACATCCATATTCCTACTTTGCAGATTACAACCACCCGTTTTGTTTTCAGTGGGAAAAAAACTAATTGAAAAAAAAACCCCAAACTTCTGCCCATTCAGCAGCAAACTTACTACTACAGAAAAGTCTGAGACTTTCTGTACAGAAATGCAGATGTCCAGGACTTACTAGCACAGTTATCATTATGCTGAGGTACAGCCTTGTTGCTTTTAAGGCCACTAAAACTCCACACCAAGCCTGGCATTATGAACACAGTTGTTCATTCCTATGCTCATAAGGAGAAGAAATAGAAAAAAAACCCCAAATGGCAACACTACACTCCCACACCACCACAAAGGGGAGCTTTCATTCCCAGAGCAAAATCTCAATTCATAGATTCATAGCTCAGGTATCATAAGCTTATATATGTTTTGCAGCAGTACATGAGAACCCTGTTAGTAACAATTACCTCAACATACAAGATACTATAAAAACAACTGACATAAAGACAATCTAAGTTTATATTTATAAACTATTTCCACATAACAAAAATTCCCCCCTCACTTTTTTCTATTTCAAACTTAAGATCTTTTCAAGCTGCATCTGCATGGGAAGTGATCCTCTCCCCCTTTCTCTCTAAAGGTCACCAGACCTCAACAAAGCAAGAAAATAAGTCAAATGGAACAAACCCATACTATTAGGAAAGGAGCAGGATATTAAATGGATAGCCAAATAGTAATTCCATAAGATAAAAGTAGTTGTCAATTTTACAGCCTTTTCTCTATCACTATAAGCTTATTTTTCGCAATTAAGTAGTGCACCTTGGCACTTCAGTGAAGTTTCTCCTCTTGTGATTCAACAAATACCACTAAAGAACTCATCTGGGCTCTTATTACACTTGACTCTAAACTCTGAAGTAAATTGTATTTATACATCAATCTCCTTCCATTTAGTTTCATTATGAATACCAGCAAAGTATTTGATATCAATAAAGTATTAAAGGGAATCATTAAAAACAGCCCTGAGGAGGACTTGAGGTACGGTTGATGAAAACCTCAACATGAGCTGTCAATGTGCACTCACAGCCCAGAAAGCCAACTGCATCCTGGGCTGCATCCAAAGCAGCTCAGCCAGCAGGGCAAGGGAGGGGACTCTGCTCCTCTGCTCTGCTGTGATCAGTACAGTAATGGTGCTCCCAACATAAGAAGGACATGGAACTGCTGGAGTAAGTCCAGAGGAGGCCACACAGTTGATATAAGAGGACTGGAGACCTGCCCTATTAGAGACAGGCTGAGAAACTTGGGGCTGTTGCGCCTGCAGAAGAGGAGGTTGTGTGGAGCCCTCACAGAAACCTTTCAGTGTCTGAAGAAGACTGGAGGGAAGCTGGAGAGGGATTCTTTGTCAGGAATTGCAGTGATAGGACAAGGCATAATGGGCACAAAGTGAGAGAGGAAATTTAGGGTGGATACTAGGAAGAAATTCTGTATTGTGAGGGTGGTGAGATACTGAAACTGGTTGCCCAGAGAAACTATGGATGCCGCATCCCTGGCAATGTTCAAGGCTAGGTCAGACAAAGCCTTCAGCAAGGTCTAGTGGGAGGTGTTCCTGCCCATGGCAGGGGAGCTGGGACTAGATGATCTTTAAGGTCCCTTTCAACCCTTAATATTCTAGAATTCAATGAAAGTCACATTATTGTTCACAATACTGAGAAAGTATCTCATTTTTCATTTAAAAGCTTCTAGCCCTTACCATTCAGAAGTTTCAAGCCTGGAGGTTCAAAACAAATCAAAAGAATCCACATGGCCTTAAATAAAAACATTATATTTTCATCCAGTTCAATTTTAAGGCTTGATTTATGATTTCTGAACACTTATGACAACTACATCACCCTACCCTGAAATTCCACTTACTCTCTTTTCAAAGCACTGTTTTACCACTGCTGTGTGGTACACTAATTGCTTATGAATATATATAACAGCAATATTTCTTTTAATGCCAGACATTTCATGGATACCTATTTTATAAATAACAGAAAATGAATTATGCTATTTTATATACTTATTGCATAAAATAGTATTTTTTGAGACAACTGGAACAACACAGGGTGCTTGCTCCAGTGCCTTATGTATCCATCAGTTCCAAAAATACAGTAAAGAAGCCCCTGGATAAGAAAAGATCCGCTTTCTCATTCCCTGCTTCCACTACTATAAAAGTATTATATTAAATAGGAATATTGCAGGACCAATATTATAAAGGAATAAAAGAAATCTTTGCTGTAAAAGCAGAACAACTGCTTTTATGAACTGCCTATAGGAGAAGTTTCACCCACTCAGCAAAATATCTCAATTTAAAAAATTATTCAACTGATGCATAGGTATGCTATGCATAGTGTTGCTAGCATGTTACCTTCAAATTCTTACTAAACTATTAATGGTCTCTACTCTTTGCAAATTGTGGCCTGAAGGACCAATACCCTATCCACAATTAAAAGCATATCATTATTGTCTAATGGCTATGTCCACATAACCTGATCATCATCAGTAACTCATCACCTGTCTGTTCAAAGTTTAGCAACAGAAAAGACACGTTTTACAGCTTGGTGTGCTGATCAAAAGCTTGTGCAATCTTCCCATTTACAGAAGCTGCACAAATAAAGGATATTGGGTCCATCAACTTTGTTTTGCCAAACACACTCACAGGGACACTCAGTGGGCCAGAAACATCCCATGAGCATGCAGTGATGGGAAACTCACAATCTCCAGGTCTGACATAGCAGGATAAAAGCCCAGTCATGACCTCCAGAATGGCAAGGAACACTCTATGTATGAAGTTTTATACACTTTGAAGAACTGCAAGGAACTTTTAAATTGACTTAGAGTGGGCTAGTCAGATCAGTTGCGTACTTCCAATGGCCAGAACCAGATATATGTAACATGAATTCATCGAGGTGTTACACAGTCACACATACATACACACACACAAATGAACTGTATGGAAAGGTCTAATTCCATCCTATTAATACCACATCCAGAATTTAATCCCCACACAGCCTGGCCCAGAGCCACTGTGTCTGCTTTCCATTACTCATCACCTAACTCTGCATTCAAAGCTGAGCCCAGGGCAGTGCATTTGCTTCAGAAATGGAAGCCATCTTGCTTCCTGGTGGAAGAGCAGCCCCTCACATGGGAATCTGCTGCTCCTGGAAGTTATGGAGCAAGAGTGACCTAACTCACAGGCTACAGGGGATGAAGAAGGAATAAAGATGTCCCATTACAACTACAGTCTCACAAATCCTACCCACAAAGGACTCAGCCATGTGATGACTCCCAGGATAATCACTCTGTTTGCTGCCAGTACCAGTACTCTGCAATACTGGAAATGGTACCTCCTACCACTGCCAGAGAGAATGGGTGTACACTGCAAGGAAAAATCCATCTGTACTGGAACACCATACAGTCCTTTAGAAAGCTTTACACCAAGGAATATGCCTATGATTCCACGATTTCTGATAATGTGTCTTGATTGCACTGCTGTCATTTCAAGAAGTAGTCCTGTCGAGGGAGTCTGCACTGCAGATTATAAAACGAGGCACCCATGAAAAACATTCTGTAAACAAAAGGTGCATTATCATGGGAAGTGCATTACTTTTCAAAGGGCTGTTAACATAAAGAATCCAGTATTCTGTTATACAAAGTCTGCTCAATTACACATCCAACACTTCTGGTGCACATAAGTATTTAGATTTTTCTTAATTTTTTTCATTTTTGAGGCTGGAGAGAAACAAGAATATAAATCTTAAAATTAAAGAATAACAATGCAACACCATTTGGCAATATGACACTGCCAGTTTTCCAAATTTAACAGCAGTTGGGAAAAAAGTATGTCAGCAATTTTCCCATGTATTTTTCTGGAAGATTGAGTAGGAACATTACATACAATAGGCATATTCAGAATAAAAGGAAACACTGTGTTCTAGAAAAAGTTTTTTATACCTTTTACACTGTTTATCATTCATAATGGTTCTTCAGCTAAATTAAAATCTAAAGTTTTAATGGATTTTTTTTAAATCCAGAAACAGAAGACTTGCTTTATTTTTTGCAATTTTTGTTTTCCATGTTGAGTCCTTCCCATAGGTCACAGCTTAAATGGTGCTACTTAACGACTTTTTAGATCTTTAGTACTCTTTTTCAAGAAATTTCCTGGAAAGAGCTCAAAAAGACAAGCACAAATTTCTTTACAGAAGTGCTTAACTACAGCTCTATGTGAAAAAATTATCAATTGGGTTTTTTCCCAGAAGGAGAAATACTGCAACAGTAACACACACATACAATAACAACCAAGCTATAAAAACAAACTCAAGCTCTGATATAATACAGAAGTTGATTTAATTGGAATGCCAAATTACAATAGACATTTTAACTGTATATGACAAAATAGAGTGTATTTCACTATTATAAATTAATCCCAACATGTTTTAAGATTTTGTTGAGAAGCTTCCATATGGGAATGTCTTGCTACAGCCAGCTCAAATGAAAAAAGTTCACAAAGTTGAAAAAATTCTCACTTAAGTAAAGAAAAAATAGCAGCTTGCACTGCAGATAATCTGGTGGAGCGTTAAGAAAATAATGGCAGACAAAACAAGTCAAAGCTCAGAAAAAACACTCACACATTGCAGAGCTGTGGTGAAAAACATCCCATTCTGCTTTGTTTGTGCACGCAGCTTTCGCCTTACTTGTTACACTGTATCCTAACCTACAAGTTTACTCTTCTGACTCTCTTCCCCCAAGGAAAGAGGGAATGAGGGGTTCTGAGAAGCATAGTTGCCAACTGGGGTTAAACCATAACAACAAAAAGTAGAAAAGCTCATCTTAAGTGGACATAAATCTCATGAAGAACATCTATGAACCACAGCACCAAGCCTGAATGAATTCAAGAAGTGTTTGACAACACTTTCAGGCATATAATGTGACTCTTGGGGATGGTCCTGTGCAGAGCCAGGAGATGGATTTGATGATCCTTCAGGGTCTCTTTCAAGTGAGCTTATTCTGTGATTCTGTAATGTGAACAACTAAGTCAAACATCAGTTCTCCTCATTTGTTCTACATTGAACAGTACAGATTTAATATTAATGCTTTACATTAGATAAAATCATCTAAATTGATCTGGGAAATGCTGATTTTGAATTGATGCATGTTGCATATTGTGTTTTTCATCTTTTGGAGATTATGATGTTTATTCCCGCTGTTTCACATCTTCAGCAGAAGCCTATAATACTTTACTTTTTCCCAAACACAGAAGAGATACTACTGTATTCCCCGATGCCTAAAATCATCAAGTGTATTTTTCAGTAAAAACGGTGCCAGATGTTTTATCCATCAGCTTTACTGCATTTCCAAGTAAGAACTACAACCCAAGGGAAAGTCATTAGAGTGTAAGGAGCAAGGGAAAACATTTCATTGTGACTACCCCAGGCTACTGAGACCACCGTCTCTTTGCATTTAAACAATATAAAGCTATAAAGTAAAGAGCACTTTCTTAGTCTCCATGCCAAGTATAATTTTGATTTTACATTGCCATTAAAAACATCAAATTACTAGACAAGTCCACAGTTGCTTCAAAAACAAGCCTAGAGAGGACTGGTACAGAAGCTGTACTATATATCCAAACCAATTATTCTGTCAGCTATGGTATTAAGGTTTGTTATCTTCTAATTTTCAAAGTTTTATAAAAGGAGAAGCAGACTGTCAGATAATGTGGTCAACATGTAACCATTAAGCTCCCTTCTCTCGTCTTGCAGTTCTATGTGTAATAAAAAGCTCAGTGAGTAGAAGCAAGGAGCTATAGCCTGCTACATGTGTTCTGAATGAGCATTTCACAGAGTTCCACCTGTCATTTATCTTGCATGATTATTTAAACTAGATTCTGAATTATTTGTTCTTTCTGGCTAGATTACATTTCCAAAATGCTGAGCCACTTGCCAGGAATAACCATATTCAGTCAGTCACAATGTTACACAAAAGTCTGCAAGTAAATGTAATACAGAGCTCTCATGCTAACCCAGCAAATGCATTTGGAAAACAGTACAAAATAGCAGCAATGGGAGAACAGTCACTACTATTTGTACAGAACAGATAATTTCTTATATTAAAAAAAAGGGGTAATTATCAATATGCTCAAAGTTTCTAGGAAAAAAAAAAAGCAATCAGAGCTTTCATCTAAGAATCCAAATGAAAAAGAAACTTTGTAATATCTATGTTGAAACCATCTACTGTATTTACTGGAGAAAAAGTCTTGTATCACCAGTAAATAAATCCTAGTTCCTTCTAGAGGTTCTTTGCAAAAAATCAGACTACTATTTTGAGCAATTCTTTCTAATCAATCTATTTTCTGCTTTCAGGCAAGCTACTTTCTTATCTGTTTATGTTTGCCCATTAACATAAACAGCCAAAGAGTCTCAAGCACTAACCTTTTACTACATTTGCTAAAAACACAAAACCATGCAGCTTAACTCACCCATCTGTCCACATGCATCAAAGTCCCTAGAAAGAATATTAGTTAGATTTTATTTAGTTAGATTTTATTTAATCACTGAAGTCATATAGCAAGACTGAATTTAAGGAAAAGGTGACAGATGACATAAATAAATAAATAGTTAAATTTTAACATTGACCGCTAAGATTACATTTCACATCATGTTGTTTTAGTATCAGTGAAGACACCTGCACAAAGAATCTCCACACACACAGAGAAGGGAATAAATGTAAATATTTTCAAAGCCAGGAACTTCAGGATATAAATATTTCACATTCAAAGAGCTGAAAAGGATACCATATATTTAAAGTTGTGAAACAAATGCACATACATAAGTAATATTTAAGGGTATAATTAATTATAACATCATGGTTCTACAGATTCCACACCCTCTATACCACATTCTATTTTAGGCACATAACATGACAATGTCTGTATGTCACTAATGCTGAGAATGATGTTTGTGATATATTTAATATCTCAGTTATTGATTTAGATTGCTTGATGGATATCTGATACATACAGTATTTCCATAACAGTGTAATACAGAATTAAACAAGAGGTAGCTAAGGTTACCCTCACTGGCTGCACAAAAGAACCATTTCAGAAATACTGAAGCATATTTAAGGAAAATAAAAAAGATTGGGATAGGCTGAGCTAGTAATCTAATTGCAGGGAAGAACACATATTTATCAATGCTTAAAAAACAGAGGAACATTGTTTAAAAATGCATGTTTTAAGCACACACTATTTTCAGAATATTTTGAGACTATTACTCAAAACTCATTCATTGAAGATTAATTCAGAGGCAACAATGTTACAAGTAATTTTAACTCAGAACCAAACCAACTGTAGTACTTCAGTGCACTTCTAGATGCATAGTAAAGGAAAAAAATTACTAGGAATATACTCTATTGTCTCTTCCATAGCGATAGACCACAGGTATCCGAATCATTTAATAAAAAAATTACTATCCATCTCCTGTTCAGTAACAGGCAGTATTGAATGCATTTACCTACTGAGTTGACTGCCTTGTCATGATGGATGACAACTTTTTTTTTTGTAGTATTTATTGAGATAGTAAATATAGCAGTAAAGATACAGTGGAAAACAAACCATGAAGCTGGCAGAGGGATGGATGCTACCACGTGCCAACAAGAGCACTGCCTGCAGCTCCCCACAGCTGCATAAGGAGCCTCTCAGGTGCTGGGCACTGGTGGAAAGGAACACCAGGGGTTCAAAGTACCTTGAATCCAACTGGGGCCTTCCTCCAAAGGCTGCCAGTCTTGCATGTCCTTCATCAGAAAGATTTAAAGGCACTATCTTGTAGATGGATCAAGAACACAACCTGAAAATGCTGTAAGAATACTCTAACACCTTTCCAGACAAACTACAAGCAGAACAGAAATCTAAGGCTGTGCAGGGAACCACTGCCTGGCTCTGTGTGCTGTGTCCTGCTCCACTCAGAACAGCATAAGACAGCAAGAACAATAACCAGCAGCAAAGTAAAATGCAAAAAGACAGAAGAACAACATTTTGAGGAAGTTGTCCCTTCCTTGAAGGAAGTTGTAAAGCAGGACAGAGATTTAAAAACTCAAAGAAATAAACAAACAATCCTTACTTAAAGATGTTCCAACCCACATCAATGGTAATTTTCATTATTTTCACATGGCATTGTTTTACTACATTATTTTAAGAACTAATAATGTAATCATGCGGTCAGGTTCACACAAACTGAATTCCACTGTGAGGCTTCTCTGAGGCCTGTGAGCCATCACTAAGTAGCTTGTTTGATGTGGATTACAAACATTCACATTAAGTTTCAAAAGCATGTTAGAACATTATGATGCAGACTTATTTTATACATGCTTAATTTTACTTCGTGAGCATCCCAGTAATCATTTATGTGCATCTGCACTCTCAATTATAGAATAAAGACTTGAAGATAAACACTGTAAAATATTACTTAGGAGAAAAGAATCTATCCTGGGATTCTTGCTCCAACAAAAGCAGGCAACCTTTTTCTTTTGATAACAGAGTAAACACAAGAATCTTCTTGTATGTTTCTTAGACTAGACTGCACATATCCTTTCTGGTTTCTGGTTTTATTTTAGAACCACATTCCTCCTTCCAGGTGATTCTATACATCATTACAAATCCTTATGCAATTTTATATGAGGTTCTATATTTATCAAGACACCACATCTTAACAGCAATGTTCTTTCCTCAGCATGAACCAGGCAAAGATACCCTCACAAAAATTCCCATTCTAACACGATTCATCAATGTGTCACAATTCAAAGCACTAACATGTAACTTCACAGGAATCACTATTAATGTACAAGAAATAAATTTTTTTTTTTTTCTATTTGGTGACTGAATTCAAACACCACATGTATATTTTTATCTGGCCAAAAATTCCTCACATCCAGTTATTATGTACAGCTTACATTCCTAAATAACACTATCTATTAAAAAAATCATAAATATAGTGAGTGAGAAAGCGTGGCCTAGAAGCAGTGTAATCATAACTGACGTCACAAAGTGATCATGGTTACTAAGGATGTGTAGAAAAAATAATTAAAATCCCAGAGCTATGCACTTCTTCCTTCAAATGCTCTGTAGAAATTGATTCAGATGATCTAAACAAAATGCTGTTTTGACCTGCATGCAACTGATTACAATTGTTTTGGAAGCACGTGTAGTTTACATTTTTTTGCCAGAAGTTACCTATCAAGAAAATATACATTAGACAGGTAACATGCTTATAGCAGACATAATTTTGAAAATTTTCTATTGATTTGGGTTGGAAATTTTACCTGAGGACAAACCATGCACAAAATATTAGAACTTGCCTAAACCAACTATATTTCAGCACTCTATCTCTTTGGAGACACAGCTCACATCTCAAAGTATCACCAAAAAAACACAGGTAAGATTACAAAACTTTAAAAACTATTTTTATCAGCTTCCAATCTGGGAGTCCACAGGCTTTTACTAAATCCTTGATAAACTTAAGCTATATTTAATATATGTGCTCTCCCTAGATTATCATATGAGCTGTGATACTGAGTTCTCCATAGCCCTAGGGTTTGTTTATATACTATTTTGCCTTTCCACAGTGGCAGAACCGAGGGGGTGTGTCCTGAACAAACTGTTGTTTGGACAATCTTTTACTGTATTCTGGTGTATTTAAACAGTGTAAGGCAATAGTTCCAAAATAAATTTTTGTGGTGGGTACATGTATAGACCTGGAAAACAAATCTTAGCTCTAGTTTTAATCACCCAAAGTGTTTCACTCCCAGTTGCTCAAAATAACAGTCTTAATATTGTGACATATGAAGTTGCCACTCTCATGTGTGTGACATGGGAGTCACCACTCCTATGTAGTGTGTGGGTAGTGTGACATACAAAGTCACCACCCCCATCTTTTCTTCTCTTAAGAACCATTGACGCTTGAAAAATGATTAAACATTCAATGCAGTTTAAAGTAATATATATAAAAAAATTGCAGTCCAAAATAGAATTGTTTCAATAAATACATTTTAAATAAAGCTAGCATTTCAGACACTTAAAATATTTTTAAATTATCACAAATTGTTTGTTAATTGTTACAAGTACCATCTTAATATTTTCAGTACAATCAAATATAACATATGCATTTAAGACCTCCAGGACACAAACTGAGTCTCCTCTGATCTGGAATAATTGAAGATTGCTGATGCAAGACAGCAGTAGTAGAAAAGGTAAGATAAAGAGAAACCATTACACTACAATCCTGTAACAGCAAGTATTAACAAGACCACAAAAAATGCTGTTAGTAAGTTATGCTTTCCTCTTTACCTCAGGTAAGCAGTATCAAATATTGAAGTACCAGCTAACACTCCCACAACCCTAAAAAGAGAATGCTGAAACACAGTAATGTTTATCAGCAGACAAGAATTTGCACACATAAAGCTTCATATATGTGCTAGTAACAACTGGAGTCAGTCTTATTTGGAAAACCGTGACTTAGACTCGGAAGAAATTGTGACACGCTGCAGGGATGGCAACTTTTCAAGGGCAAATCAAATTATATTCTTTCTGAAGCTAGTGACCTAAACACGGCCATAAAAAACTCAGCAGGTGCAAGATACGCTGCCTCTGGCAGCCTGCTGCTTCTCAGAATTTTCTTATCATTTGCAGTTTGCAGGCATCCAAGATCGAACCTGCAGTCCATTGGGAAGTTCCTAATTTAGTTTGAGTGGGCCATGTTAGTATTGCAAGCTGCATGCTCTGAGAGAATAAAGGCAGAAGAGACAACACTGCAAGTCTGATCAAGGTTACAAACCATATACCATTGTGCCACTTGAATTCCACTACCAAAGAAGAAAAGCAGCCTGTATAGTAAAAATGCACTGTGCAGCACTCTGTGAACATTTTGACCTGGCTGTGTTGGTTAGGATAATAGAAGAAACACTTTTAGTGAATTCAACACAAATCCCCATTCTGAGTTATACTGGTAGAACAAAAGTCCTTACCCACTCCTTTTTTTTCTCCTCCTGATACAAGCTGATTAGCTCATTTTTTTAAAAAAGGAATTTTATCAAGTTTTTTCCAAGAAAAGCTATTATCTGGTTTGGGTTTTGTCAATGTAGCTTCCCTGGTAAAACAAAAGCGTAGATAGAACTAAAACCTGGTATCTATTAAGAAAAAGTTTCAAAAATATTGTGTTCATTGTGCTATAATAATCTTTGTATAGTACTACAATCAACACTAAGGACTTACTCCAATATATATTAGTTATATGTTCCTAAAGAGTAGGTCAGCAAATGAAGATAGAGAATGAAAATAACTTCATAAATCACAAAAGATTACATCTAGGGTAATATTACATTACATATAGAAAGTTTTATTACTGAGATGTTAACCACTTAATGTACGCTGTAGGCGCAGATAAGTGGCAGTGAAAACGGTGACAAAAAAACCTGGGCCAAAGTTTTAAAAAAACCCCTGAACTGAAAATTCATTGTTAGAATAAACAATTACAGTAAAACACAGTAACCAAACATAAGCCACTACAAAATAAAACAGACACTATCCATACAACTCACAAAAAGAAAACATTATCTCACCCTGCAAGACCTTTAATTCTGTAAGACTCATACACAAGCTGGATTTCATTCAATCTCAGCAGAAGTCAGAAGTGCTACTAACCAATATAAGCAGGATTAAACCCACTCTAGCAGGAAGAAAGGACTGGAATTCAAAATAGATTCAAGAAATTAGGTGCCAAAGGTATCAGTCTTTGATTTTAGAATATTCAAAAGCTCTAGAAGAAAGAAAAAAAAAAGGAGTAAGTACTGAATTTATAGAACTTTACCTCTGGCATGCTGCTTGCCAGCTTCACTAGAAATTGTATGTCTGAGATTGTCTAGAACAAGGAAAAAAGCTAAAAATGTCTGACTACTTTGACAGAGACTAGTTTTAGTGAGAAAACCAGAAAATATAGAGTTATCCACTTCAACTACTTAACCTAAATAAACAGAAGTATTTAGAGTGAAGTCTGTGTCTGTGCAACAAAATTACTAATGGTAACTTAGGACAAGAATGAAAATTACTCAGTGGCTCAAATTATGCCTACACCAGAGTCACACACAGATACGACATTGGTCTTAATGACAGAACTTTAAAAACATAATGATTGAATGTTGAAAAGCATAAAATCTTATTATATTGGTTCTATGCAGCATGGAGATACATTGTCACTTTGTCAGCCTCACTTTGTCAAATATTTTAAATAATTACGACCTATTTTGCAGCTATTCAACAGTCAAGAGTATACTACCAAGGAAAATTGGGAAGCACTGTAGCATCATCTCACTGCATTCACAAGAGCAACAAGTAAGCCTTGTTGATGATACAGAAGTATAAACATTTCTACTACATACTCCTTTATAACAAAGATAATGAAAATTAAACTGTTTAATTTCAAATACTTGCCTTAACCTGTAATATTTCACATACAATACTGCCAACATTTCCACTACATAGCCTACTACAACAGCAACAAATAGTTAAATATTGTTTGTCAGCACAAACTCACACAAGGCTGGTTAAGATTAGTTACAACAAAAAGAAATAATAATAGAAAATAAGGTTATCCACTACGAGAATGTGTAAAGAAATCTCATTTCTCATGATTCTACAAATTCTGAACTGAAAAAGAGATGGCTTCAAAATATGTAATAGAGGTGACATATTTATTTCAACACTTCGTTTTACTTTGGACTGTTTTCTATTTCTATCAATCTGAAGCCAAAAGTAGCATCTAAACTGCTTGAAAGACTTGCAGCATGCCTCTTTGGCTCCATCACTCTGTTCCTTATAACTTCCACAATCCACTTGCAGCATTATGCTCTACATGGTCATTTCTTATAGAGTTTTAAACAGCTCAGTACATTACCTGCAGCAATATGGAGTACAATACATATGGAGAACAAACTTCTCTAACAATCATTTTACTGGAAAACTGGAAAGTTCAAATTGAACTACTAAACATTCGCAGAGTCCAGCAATTTACTGCCTCCAAAACCAAATCAGTTAAATAAATACTACACTTTAAGATTTCATCCTGAATATTATTAAACATATACTTGTAAGACTGTTCGTGCATTACATGGAAGCTACTCCACAAGAACACATCAGCACCAGAGTGAGATTCCTTCACTCAACATCCTTCAAAAGTAATTACTGCCCACATTTAACACTTTTTATATACACTTGCATACACATCCACTTAAACAAGAGTTCCATGCATATATAAAATTGGTCTCAATGACAGGAACTTTTAAATATAATGCAATGTTGCTTTAAAACCTCACACAATTAAACATAAGAACAACAAGGAGATACATTTTCAGTGGGATATCTACTGAGTAATAGATGCTTTCCTCAATAGGGGATGGATACAGAAAATTAAAGTTTAGCAAATGCTGTCCAAGGAACTAGGACTACTAGTTAAACTGTTTAGAAAAATGCTTATCTAATAAAAAACTGAGTTTTCTAAGAAGATGTCGATTAGATATTTTGCACAATGAAGACTACAATATTAAACCAAATATTTTAGAAGTCATTCTTTGTTCTTAACTCAAGAATAAAGGTTGTCCTCAAGAATAAAGGTTGCTATTTATCTGCTTCAGTTCAGCCTGTTTAATCACTGTTAAGAGATAAGACATCAAAGCACACAAACTGCTGAATACTTCCAAAAATTCTTAGATATAAGTAGATGAATGGCACTGCAAGCATAGACTGACCTCTTCCCTCATCACACCTAAACCCTCTAAAAACCTAAATGCCTAAAAAGCATTTAGGTCTTCCAGCTTTGAAATAACAAATCAGCTCTAATTGACAGTAACTTATCTGAAGGATGAACAGGAAAAAGCTCACTGCCTCCATGAAAAGCATAAAGTTGGGAAACTGTGTACAAAGATTAATTTGTAAACAACAATGATCTGTCCTTGAGCACACTTCTGAGTGTGCCCTGATGCTCCAAGGCAAACCACATTTTACCATCCAGAGTGCACATTGTGTACATAGTAAGAGGAAATCATTCTGTGTGATGCATTTCAGACAAAGTATGAACTACAAAAGTAGTGAAACTTTCCGTGAAACATCTGAAGAGACAAAACCGTGCATGACTGTCTAACAGCACCTGACGTGCAGACCGGGCATCGTGGAAGTTTCCCCTGAAAGTTACCAGCAAAATGCAGAGCTCAGTACAGGCCGTGTGTCTGTGCAAGCCTCACAGGTCCATCGTGCTGCACGACCAGGGCTGTCAAGGGGAGAGGAGAAACGCTCCGTGATAAGGCAAATCCTGCCTTCTCCTTCTGTGGAAAACGGCGGACTCCCCGTCGATGAGGCGAGACTGCTCAGCATTAAGTGAAACGCTGTTGATGCCAAGGGGGTCGGGGACGCGCATTAACTGTTAAGCCACCAGGGCCAGGAGGGCTCCAGCAGCCAAATCCCGCCTCACGACGGGGTCTAACCACCGCGGACCCCGACCCGTCCGCGGGACGCCGGCAGCCATCCCCGGGCCCCGGCTCCCCGCCCAGCCCTGCCCGCCGCCGCGAGCGGGGATGCTGCTGCCTTACCTGAGCCAGGACTGTAGGCACCAGGTGCGGCCGCCCGCTGTAACACGCCATCAGGCAGCCTCCCCCGACCAGGGCGGCGGGGGCGACGGACCCCCATGCGGGCGGGCGGCGCTGGCTGCGCGGGGGCCGCATCCCGGCGAGCCGCCCTCGCAGCAAGGCTCGGGCGGCCACCGCCACCGCCACTCCCCACGCCGCCGACATCTTCCCGGAAAGAACCGCGGCGGAGGCGGCGCGCATGCGCAGTGCCAGGCCCAAGTCTGCGGGGCGAGGGCAGGGCGGGTCCGGTCCGGTCCTGCCGGCGTCGTGCTGGTCCCGCTCCGGTGGCGGGAGCGACACCACCCGCACAACCGGAGGGGACGGAGCTGACAGAGAGGTAACTTGAAAGGAGGGTGTAGCCAGGTGGGAGTTGGCCTCTTCTCCCAGGCAACAAGCGACAGGACGAGAGGACATAGTCTTAAACTGCACCAGGGAAGGTTTAGGTTGGGCATTAGGAGGAATTTCTTTACAGCAGAGGAGATTAGACATTGTAATGGATTGCCCAGGGAGGTGGTGGAGTCAGCGTCCCTTGACGTGTTTGAGGAAAGACTGGAGGTGGCACTCAGGGCCATGGCCTGGTTGACATGCCAGTGTTGGGCCACAGGTTGGGTTCAATCGTCCCAGAGGTCCTCTTCCATCCTAATTGATGCCATGGTTTTGTAACGTAGGTGGAGTGCGCCCGCTCCCTCCGTCCCGGTCCGGGGAGCCCCCCAGGTGAGGGCAGGCAGCAGGGTCCCCTTCCAGGCTTCTGCTGGGCGACAGGAAGGTTCCTGGTGGAGAGGGAAGGCGGGCAGGGCAGGGGCCAGGTGTTGGGTTGTGTCAGGTGAGGGAGCACGGAAGGCCTGGTGCGGTAGGGGGTGAAAAGCGGCGACGCTTGCAGCGGTCCTGCTGCCCCAGGAGTGCCCCGGCCATCCCCATGTATGTGTCGGTCACGGAGCTCAGCTTCACCTCGTTCCGTGACGTGACTCTTCTCCCAGAGCTTTAAGCCACTGCTAAGTACATGAGGAGCAATGGGTCACGAGCGGGTTCGAGTCCCTGCGAGAAGCCCGGGGTAGTAAGCAAGACAGGTTAGGTGAGCAAGACAGGTTAGGTGAGCTTCCACAAGCAGAGCTGATGATTTTTTTAGGCATTGATGGCCCATATGGGTGTGTTGTTCAGTGTGTGATCCAGATCAGAAAGAACAAAAGCATGAGCAAGTTTAAAATATCCTCTTCAAGGGTAAAGTAGAGTTTCTCATGAAATACAGATGGCAGAATATGAGTTTACAGAAATTGTGGCAGAGGTGTTAACTGAGAAGCATTACAGAATGACTTGGTTGACAGTAATCATTTGTGCCAAAAGACTACTATTCATTGTGAATGCTTCAGAGTGCTTTTTATTTCCTCACTGCCATAGTTTTAGCAAAGCTCTCTAGGTCTTGGTTGGTTACACTCAAACATTAGTTAGTTGATCACATTCAAAAATTGAGCCATATGGCAATTAATGATAAGGTCATATGAACTAAAGCAGAGAGGAAGTTAAATGTTATTTGTACGTTGGCAGTACCAGTATCCATGTTATGAGAGTAATTCACCTACTGACTCCATATAAATGTGGAGAAAGACTGCTGAGAGAACAGCTGCATGCAATTTTCTGTTTCTTTGGTCTTTGGATGAAGGCCTTCAGAAAGTACTCAGTCTGTTTTAGCAAACTGTATCTTTCACCTCTGTCTGATATGACAGCCCGTACTGTGTTGTCAACATTACAAATGTTGTGGTACAGGCTCTGTCTGAAACATGGAAATGCTCTTCTGTCCTCTATCCACTGACAAAAGGTGATGACCCATCAGTGTCACCAAAATAATTTTAGTTCATTCTCCTTCACTGACCTGAATTCAGAATCATGAATTCAGTTTCATAGAGTGTAATTTCATTTAACTAATGGCATCTTAGAATTTATCCAGTCTTCCTTTAGCATGTCTTGTTCACTGAGTATCATTCTGTGAAGTGTTTGAGACATCTTCAGGAATCTCAGGACTCAAGTTCTTAGCAGGATGCCAACCCTTCAAAAACACCTTCTGTTGAGAACACAAATGTCTGCTCATTGCAAAATCACCCAGGGGTGCAACATGCAGGATGAATGGTTTCCACTTCTACATGCTAATGTACATTGCAAAAGCTTTTTCCTATTCCCAGAGACCTAGAAACTAACTCTCATGGGAAAAGGCTTTTTAATCCCAATATAAAACATAGGAACAAAATCTGTCAATTGTTATACCCAAACACACTACAAAATCCCACTTCTGTAGAAGTTGCAGGAAATTCCTCTTGTCTATTTCTGTTTCTCTCTAGACAGACAAAATATTTTCCATCCCTATCTTATAGTTATATATATAACTTATATATATAACTTATAGTTTGACACCCAGTATTTGTACAAAAACTTTAAAAATACTTTGCTTTCTTTGTAAGCCAGTAGCAAGCACTTAGTGAGTGCTGGCAACATCTTAGAAATACCTTGTAAAGGATGGCTGAGAGATTTGATTTCTGAATGCCAAATCCCTTGATGTTGAGCACAAGACCACAGCACAGGCAAGGAGGTTGAATTCATTGTTCTGACAGGCATTTTCAGTTTTTCTTTAAGTAAAAACAAATAAGTAGGTCATTTGTCTTTCCTCAGATGACATTCCTGCCCGGAACAGATGCAACTGCAGTGTGAATGGAGAGTTATTCTCATATGGCTGCAAGCACGCAATGCTGATGAGCGAGTTAAGTGTCCTTAGCCACCCCTTCTCTCTGCAGTAAAGTCACTGGTCCAGGAATACGAAGCTGCCGCTGCAGTGGTGCTGCTCACAACTGTGCTGCTGTTGCCGTGCTGGTAGAGTTGTGAGACTAGAACACATGCCTAAACAGCTAGAAAACTCTTGGGGAGTCAGACAGTCCTGTTGCACCCCATGCAATATCACTGCAGAGTAGTTTATGAAAGAAAGCAAAGATTTCTGTGGTCTGTAGAGATGACACTGACAGTCTGGTAAATATAACACAAGTTTCACCAGACAAATTGAGTTATGTGGTGACAAATGTCATCAGCTTCTATAAGCTGCAGCACTAAAATGTTAACCTCTCTTTGCCATCCTGCTCAGTTTGCTCTTCCTTGCTGTTGTAAACAGAAATAACTACATTTAGCAAGATGTCATACCTGCTTTTTTTAAAAAATGCTTTATATGTGGGTTTATAGACTTTGTACTAGATGTGTTTGCATTGCTGAAGATTTGAAAAAGCAAATGAAAATGCTACTAAAATATTTTCTGAAATGTTTAAAATATAATTTTTCTTTAAGATTCACTGTCCCACTGAATAGTTATGTAACAATGCTTAAATGCAGTCTTTTCTTTTTAGGCATAATGAATGTAATGTAACACCACATCAACAGACAAAAACATACTACCAGAAACAAAACCCTTGCGAATCCTGTCATTCTTAGGAAATCATGTTTGGTAGAAATTTATTTCTTTTAAGTTTTGCTACAAAATAATAAAAAAAAAAAAAAAAAGCAAAGTAAACATACATCTCATCATGCCTGAAGGTCCACTTCCACCTCTCAGTGTCTTTTAAGAGCATTAGGCCAAGTTCCAGGAGGAATTCGCTCTCTGCTAAAAGTCCAATCCCCTCAAGAGCATTACGCTTAGTGCCAGCATTCATCTACTCTTGGAACAGCTTAAAATAACTCTTGTTACATTCTGTCTAAACCCTTTCTTAAAGAGTACAAGCTGGATTCAGTCAGTTACTCTGAGGGCCACCCATCATGCTTGTCTGCCCTGACTTCAAATCCTGCATAAACTGGATTGAGGAAGGCAGCGATCAGCCATTTGTAAGTTGAGGGAGAAGCTGGCAAGCCGTCTTTTGAATACATGTCCCCATTTTACAAGAAATAGCATGGGGGTGGTCTGACTTATTTAACATAAGTACATATGACAGTAAGCTCCAACCAAATGTGAGATTTTAGTAGGCTATGCAGTGTTCTAACAGTATTTTGATACTCTCCTGGCAGAGCTGAGCAAACAAGCTAATCGAAAGACAAGAAATATCACTGTTTGGTTTTGTAAGTCAGAAACCAGATCATAAGATTTTATTTTGCCCAAAGCCATGCAGAAGAATGAAATGGAAGGTCTCACCAAGCCAGACCTTTAGCTCCTTCAAAATTATGTGGTCTCTTAAGAATATCACTTCTATTTTACTTTAGCAAACATGAGAACAATCTGTTTGCCTAGGATTACAAGGCAAACACTCTGAAGCAGGTAAGGAAGTAAAGACAGGGAAGTCAAGTTTTCCAAAAAGTGGTAGCATGTAACATTCTTAGCACACTTCGAAAAGTACAAGGTAATTGGACGGAACTGGACAGTCACTAAAGTTGGCGAGCTGATACCTTGGTCCCTATTCAGAGTCTCAAAAGTACCAAGTTCTTTATGCTGAGGGCTAAAAGTTGACTTCAGGGATTTCCAGAGCTGCTTTGTATGACTTATTCATAGAATAATTAGAACCTTTAATGATCATCTAGTCCACCTCTCTTCAATAAGCAGAAACATCTTCAGCTAAGTCTGGTTGCTCAGAGCCCTATTCAACCTTGAGCATTTTCATAATTTCTACCTATCCCTCCTTCACAAGAAAAAACCAGCAAACAACCAAACAACAAATAGAGGAGAGGTTAGTTTCAAGGAATCTGAAATACCTTCCTCCAATGAAGAATCTTTTAAGGTGACAACAGTGTGCTATTAGTTTACAAAAAGTCCAGTTGTTTTGTATGCTTTGGAGATGATGGAAATGGAACTAATTACCAGACAGTCAACGTTCATCCACTAGTAAAACTGAAAATAAATATGAACATTTTGTAGCTAGATAATGCTATCCAGCTCATGAATAAGAGTTTACAGCAATCTTTGCACTTAGAAGCTATGCTATAAATATAGCTTATCTTCAAATATTTTCAACTTACTAAAGTTACTTGAAAGCTTATCATGGTAGAGTCCATTTAAAATGAAAAAACCTAAAATTTATCTAAGATATGTGTCCCCAAATGCCTCTCATAGCATTCTTTTTAACACACTGTCTTCCCATGCTCCTTGTATGTAGTTAGCTGGAAAACATTTTTGGCATATGTAGCAAGTTCCCTCAAACTTCAAAATTACTTTTAAGTTAAGCTGAAAATCAGAGAAAAAAGTTGAAAGCAAAAGTCTCACTTTAAAAAACCCCTGAAAATTGAAGATAGCAGAAATGGAATTGGAAAGATTTTAAAATACAGTTTCTAAGTTGGCAGTGACCTTTCTGTGATAAATATTTGATTCATAAAAGAAATGGTACACAGACTGTTTAAACACTAACGTGAATACAAAAGGCAGATCAAAACTGATACTCTCTTGTGAAGGAATATGCACTTTTAAAATTTGAAAAGTATATTTGCTATGACTTTCCAAGTAAGCCTATAGGTCTCAATTCTGTGACAAGTTTCATATATTATGCCTAATTTTAAGCATTTTGAAAAATTCTGTGGTCTGAAGCAAGACTACTTTAACTGTATAAAAGTAGCTGTATGCATAAATCTTCCAAGACAGGGGACTTTCTTGTTATTAGATGAGAACTGTGGTTCAACCGCTGTTTTATCTTTTAATGATAAGATCCCATGGCACTTTTACAACAATAATAGAGGTCCCCTGAAAATGTTTTAAGTAGTGGAATTGCATTATGTGTTTTAGTGGTTATGTTTTCCTCGTGTTTTCCACTGAATAAGTTATCCTTCGTTTTTCTTCCCTTGCAAACATTCTTCTGCAATGCTGCTATAGCACTGATTGAAAAGAGACTTATATCCAAGTGAAATTCTATCGTTTTGACCTTTAACCTGTATTTTTATATACATACAAATATGTACACATTTATATATGTATTTTGCCTCTAATCTATAATTGACAGGCTTTCCTGAAATCTTATTACAAGTGCTTCCTATGGAAATATGGAATTGTGTTGCTGCGACCTTGCTGTATTTCAGGGAGTATTTCTTTTCTTTCCTTTCATTCTCTGAAATCAGTGTGAGCATTGCAATCAATTTTAATTATACCAGTATTTCACCCTGAGTTGATAGGAAGAGTTGGCAGCAATAACTATAGTTAAGATTGCCTAAGAGTCTCTGCTATATAGATTCTGTACTTAAAAAGAGAGAGAGATAGAAATTGTACATAGAGGGTACAATAAAACATGTCAAGATTAGCAAACTAATTTTATCTGTGTTACTTGAAAAACCAGAAGGATTTATTAGGGACTCTGACTTTATATTTTTAAATGCAATGTGACTGAGACTGATATAATTTAAAATAATTATTATGTAGTTCAAAAAATACTATAAAGATGGCAAGGTATTACTTCACAGTATTACTAAAGAAACAATTATAGAATTATCAGTATTGTAACCTGTAAAATATTTTTAAAATATATGTTTTCCGAAAATGTTGAAATAGAAGCAGCATCATATATTTATTTCTTCTTTCTTTTCCCAGACTGCAGTCTAAATAGTCTAAAGCAACTATTAATAACATGTTGCACTGCTACTGTGATTTATTAATGAAAGTTACTTTAATTATCATGTCGTTAATACTACTGAAGGTGTTGAAGTATATGTAATTATTTCTGTGGAAAAGAAAGGAATAATAAAACTCTAAATTACTGTTTTCTGTAATGTATTCCATTATTTCAAATAGTGTTTTCTTCTTTTGCTCGGAATACTATTTATGAGCTGTGATTGCACCCGTTTTTGTATAAGCACCTATTCTTGTAGAAGCAGGGGGAAGGCATGATTGTTTTCCATATATGTGTTCAGTTATTTAGTATTATCTAACCTAACAGAACGAGCATGTGGTAGACACACAGCTTCACTATAAAAGATTCTGCGATCCTTTCATGAAAAAGCTGAAAGCCCTAAAAGTTCATTGTGGTCAGCAGAATCTCTCTCCATAGGTGTCTGCATTTGGCACTTGCAGAGCTGAAAAACTTTGCTATTTGTGTGGATATTGTGGGCAGTCTTGGTATATTTTCTAGTGAGGGATCCTCAGTCTGTAGCTGCATCAAAAGGGACTGCTGGATGCACTTACAAAGGTGCAGTAATAATGGCACTAAGCCTGACAAAGCTATGGACAAAGTTGATAATCCCCATTTGGCACTAGTCAGGCAGAAGCTGTTTTGCTAAGTACACCCAGAGAGGATTTCCAAGCCATTACATAACCTTTTTCTAGACAAGGGAAGGGTCTTGAGGGAACTTGAGGGAGTTGGTATTCTGGAATATCTGAATTGCATGTGTCCAAAGAGGCATAAGCTATACCAAGAACAAAAAGTTGAGATACACAGACTGTCTCATGTTCACAAGGCTTAGGGAACATCCTGCTTACATGGCATTTACTTTGTTTATGGGTCTTGTGTTCTTCCAGCTTAGGTGTAGACTCTCTGTGGCTGGTCTGTAATGGAGAGATTTAGTTGAAGTATTCCAGAGGATCAGTAGGAAATCAGACATGACTTAAATTCTGAGGAATAGAGGAGACTGGTGGGACTAAAGCATGCACAGGGAGGTTTGTGCAAAAGAACAGGGGTGTGTAAGACATGAGTAAGGTTCATCCCACTAAAAGGAAGTGTCTACATATAGGTGTCTGCACCTGAATTTATCACCTTATGCACTTGTTAATGGGGTAAGTATGCATCTTTGGCATGATTTGTTTCATCCCAAGATAAATGTTGAAGTTGTTGCTGTTGAGTCCAACGACACGAAATAGACTCCAGTATATTCACCAAGGCAAAGAGAGATTTTATTAAGAAATCACACTCCAATATATAACATAGATCGTGAAAAACAAAACCTCATTGGGTAAAAGATATAAACAATTATCTTAACCAATTAAAATGACTCTCACGTACAGCCTTGCAGGTACAAGGTGCTATCTTATTGTTTAACATTCTTTGTGCATGTTGATGTTAAGCTGGTCTTGAGAACAGAGAGTTGTTTTAGATTCACTGCATGAGAACTTCTCACAAACACTGTTTCATGGTTTTCACAGATTTTCTCTGCCTGTTCCAAGCCTGTTTCTGCCACGACATTGAAGTGGCTCAGTTGAATCTCAAGCAAAGAAATACCCATACTAGTCTTTCTGACTGTAAGGGAAACAGAGATAATTTTTGTTCAGCTGTAAATATCTTCACTGTAACCTCCTTTTCTTTACTATGGTTGCTGCAGAGATTCTTGGAAAGGAACTCTTGCGGATCTGGATATCAAACTTGCTGGGCACATACGCTGTCAGAGTTGGCAACAAAGGAGATAGACAAAGTTTAATTATGGGGTGCCACCCTAAAGACAGATGAAAGCAGGGATGTGTTACTTCAAGGTGTAACTGAGGGAAGAATGTTGCATGGGAGAAGTTCTGATATCCTCGCTCCCTCCCTGTGTACTAACATTTTACTAGGCTTATGAACATCTGTTTTTGGGAGCACTGGAATTTGTCTTTTTTGTGACTTGACTTGCATGAAAAATATGTATATCCTCTGTCAGTTCAGACATTACTCCTATCACCTGCTGCAGAAAGAGTTTGGAGAGAGCTCCCAAAGGTAAATTATCCATTGTTCCAGAGGATACCTGCTTACTTGCCTGTGGTAGTGGAAGGCATTTAGGAGTGCTCATACCATACTTGATTGCCCCTAAGCTTAGATGGGTGGGGTTCTATGAGAAGGGAGCGGGTGGCTGATGACAGCACACTATTTATTGTTCTCCACAGCAGCAAGAGAAACTGCCATTTTCACTCAGAGGACTTTAGGTCAGTCAGGAGCCTCCCACTCCATAAGCCCTGAGAAGCTCCAGGAATTTGTCACCAGTGAAGGACTGAGGACTAGAAGAGTCTGTGGGTAACCTGCTGGAAACCAGGGACTATCTGTGGTGTGATCGTGCCCCAAATCTACCCATGGCAGTGGTCTATCAGTGCTGATAACATTTCAGCACCCAAACAGCCCACTGCCCTTGTCAGACCTGGATGGACCAAGTGGAAGGCAAGTTTGAGGAATAAGTATTGCATTATTATATTGAATAAATTGTAGATTAGCAGTCTTTGTTACAGATTGACTTAACACCCATGAAATCCCTTTTGTCTTCTTCTCCTTTTAGTGTACTCTCCTCCTCAATCTCTTTTTATATAATCTCTGTTTTAATATATGTAATACTGGTATATTCAGCAACTGGGTTTACTTGCTGATCACTAGAAATTCAACTGCTGCTGGTAGTTGGGATGGTACCAGAATCCCTGCAGGGAGAGCAACAAGGGACTCTGCTGCTCTGAAAGGTCAGGGTACCTTATCAAGAACTAGGTATTACAGCATCTGTGGAGGGTCCCTATAAATTGATTACCTTCTTTTTGTACCATGGAACACATTAGGCTGAAATCACTTGTCTAAGATTTAAAACAAGGCAGTCACAGCTGGAAATAATCCCCAAAGGCAGATGCTGTTTGTAGCATATTTTCTGCAAATATTGCTTTATTTGGACAGTTTCTGGTTGATTACTGCAAATTAAAAAAAATAAAATAAAATTTTCTTCATTACTGAACTTTTGGCATCCACATTGATTTTAAATCCAAGGATGTCTGTCAGTCTCATGCTACTACTCATCACTTTCTTACATCCACCTTACATATAATTTTTAAATTTTCCTAGCTACAACTCTACTACTTGTAATTTCTTGTAACTTACATTCTGAAGAGATAGGACAGACTTTGGTCCAATAAAAGCAAGTAACAAGAAGATGTAAGAAAACATGTCTAAAGAATGGTGGGAACCACTACCATTAACTTTATGCCTTATTAAGTGCATCTCATTCTAATTCCTTTGTATATGATGATGCAAGTTAAAAATCCCTTATATTCCCTAAGACTGAGACAATCTCTAAGATTTTAAGATGCTTGAAGTAACTAGCAAAGCTATTCCAGACTTCAGTCCAGAACTTTTCTTTTGTACTCCTACATACACTTGATGGCCTAAAACTTAGTCTGCCTTATTCATCATCTTCATCCCCTACCCTTAGAAACAGCCTAGCCAGAACAAATAGTGAATGTCCTACAGAAGTGGGTTGAGACATTAAAATAATCTGTCCTGCCTTCTCCTGTGCATCCTGGAGTTACAGTACTGATACTGTACAAAACACAACTCTATTGTCATAGAAGTAACAAATAATACTGTGTGTTAGGCTTGTGAATACAAAGTGAGGGTTTATACTGTCCTCTAGCAAATCAGAGAATTATAAGGTGTTTACTCACAAAAGGTATCTTGTCTCGTTTCTCCATACCTGATCGTACATCAGCAGTTATGAAAGTAAAAATTACTGCTGTGGTTTTACACAAAAAGAGAAATTCTTCAAGAGCAAATTTAGTGGAATTTGGAGTACTTTGTAGTCTTTAGAATCTGCCTCATTTTCCCCGCCACTCAAATGATTTAAAATTTAAAAGGAGTCTTGCAAAGCTATTAGCATTATTTTCTCAGCTCACCCAAAGTTTTTGCAAGACTTATTATCTATGATGAATCACATCTTTTATTCATATAGTTATAAATGCATTAAAGCTGTCAGGTATAATTTGCCACTTTTCTCCTTTAGATTCAGCATGGTTTCTGAAATAAACCTAATTTAATAATTAGGGAATCTAAGTTATATTTACCAGACTTGAATTTCAGGTGGGATAACATTAAAAATGTGCTTGAAGAGTAAAAAGCAGAATTGCCAGTGGGCATTGAATTAACAGCCTGAAAAATACCTAATAATGTTGTGATCAAGAGTGTTATGATAATGAGAGGAGGAAGAGGAATTCTGCTTATCTTTATCTGCAGCTTTTACATGTTGCAAACTGAAATGAAGGTTAGAACCTCAGCCCAAAACTTCAAATCAAGGGAAAGAGTGTTCTCTTTTCAGATTTTTTAGTGACTTACAGTGTGTCTTTATGACGTAGCACTGCAGCTCTGCCTGCAAATCTCTAAATTTCTGTTAGAAAGTAGATGCTGCTGTTTATGTGCATGTATGAGCACTTGCCACTGTACATGGCATACCAGATGTAGTCCCATGAGTTTTGCATCCACCAAATTTCTGCTGAATTCTGGATGAGGTTTGTGCTTGGAAGGCTTCTGGATCAAGCTTTCATGTCAGGGGGTGCTGAAAGAAGGCCCATTCAAAACCAATCTAACAGAAACCCAGCAAAAGAAGTCTTTTCATTTTCTTGAAGCTCATGTTAGTCTCCTCTGAATCTTGGTCCTTCAACCCTCTTAACTAAGTTTGTGGCACAGACTGTATTTTATTTATCGATACATGTTAAGACAGCCTGTTCTTTTGGGATTACATTAGTTGCGTTTGTATTGTGGAGATTTTTAATTCCCAAAGATGCTGCCAGTCTTTGTGTACACAATTTAAACTGAAGCGGAGTTTTTGTTTCTCCTGGGGACTTCTACAGACTTTCGGATTTTTGAAATCTGAAGTTTTGGTTCCTTTGGTTCATCATCTGTTAAAGACTGCTGGCTGTACTAAAACTGGCAAAAGAGTTAAACAAGAATAAAAAAGAAGTGTTCCAGAGAACCAAGATATCATAGAGTATTTCCCTCCTGAAGGTACATCACTGCTTAGAAATCACTAGTAATAATGGTCACACAAATACAAAGAAAGACAATTGAAAAAAATGACTGAAATTTTGCGTAATATTGAAAAGCTTTATTAAAGAAAGAGCTCGAGGTTTGAGCATTTCTACTGGCCACTTTGTGCAAAGGGGGTTGTCTCTGTGTGGATATGGTACATCATTGACAGGACACAGTAAGTCAGCTGTTCATCTGGCTCTGCTGTAGCTCTAACCCTCCACAGCTGAGAATGGTCACATTATGAGTGGGAGGAGGATGGTGATATATTAGCTCCCAGCAGTTCAGAAGCTGTCTGTGCTGCAAGGCAGTGCTCTTTGTGCTGCAGGTAGTTTTGACAAAGAGATTATGGCACAGGGGCTGTAGCTGGTATGAAGATACAGGGTCTTGCTCTAGAATTCCATATTCTTTTAGTTTCCCTTTTTACAGAAACAGTTTTTTTGAGGAGTCTTGTAGTTTGAGAATGACAAATTTGGTAAAAAAAAAAAGTTGAAGAGGCTCTTATTGTTACAGAAGAACTACATGAACTTTTTAGTAGAAAGGTAGGAACACAATGAAATGTCATAGACCCACTGCAAAGTCTCTGGGTATTATTCTTAAGAGCAAAATGCTAGAATTTAGCCGCATTAAAGCCTGACTAAGAAGAAAGGCAAGGCAGCAGTGAAATGTGGAGCTGATGAGATAGTTCCATACTGAGAGCAGAACTGGAGATGAGATCAAAGATGTTTGAATTGAGTTGATTGCATCTTGCTCAAAAAGTAAAGAAGCAGAGAAGGGTAGGAACCTTTCAATAATTATAAGCAATCAGAGGGAGAAAACAAACCCCAGAAGACAAGATGTAAAAACAGCTCACATGACATTGCAATCTCATAGTTTGTGCTGTCAGCAAAAAGAGATTGGATGAGTTTCTGCAGACTCAACAGTAATTGCCATGCAGCAGCAGTCAGTACTATTGAAATGCTTTAACTGATCGGAACCAGCTAGGCTGTCGTGACTGGGAACAGACGTCCTCTGAAGAGCATGAGACATTATGCTGCAGCATGAGAAATCCTTGCCTGTCAGTCTAAACTGGTGGTTTGTTTGGTAGACCTGTGTCTCTCATGAGATATGAATTTTGCCTCTTTCTTCTTTCATGTCTGTAGATACCCAGTTTGGTTCTCAGTGAAGATAGAACAGTCTTTTTTTTGTAAATGCAGCCTCATGGATACTAATCTTCAGCAGATACATGTATTCTAAATATCAGCATTAGGAGGAGCAAGGGTGCCTGCATTTGTGAATATATTTGGGAAGGAGTGCAATGTCAGGAACTTTTCCTCCCAGCTGAGTGTGAATTAATGCTTTGTTATGTTCTGGGCATAACTGACCTTGAGTTGAGCTTGGAGAAAGACTAGTTAAGCTCATGCAGTTCTATAACATCAAGCAGTTGAAACAAGCCACTTGTGTGAATCTTGCCTCAGGAGATTTGAGGTTGCTGCTGAATATTTTTGGTCAGTGGACAGAAGTAGGATTTGCATATGCAGGCTGACAGGGGTGGCTCGAGTCTTGAGGGTCAAAGCAGCCACAGTCAGCCCCAAGTCCCTGAACACACAATAGCTGTGAGCTGTGTGCCTATGCTGTCCACCTAAAAAGTGTAGGGGAGGAGTCAGACTGCTCAGTGTTTAATAGGAAAAGGATTAAAGACTCTATGCTTAAATGCTGTTTAGAAGATGTAAAAACTATATAATTTTACCTTCTACTCAGGAATAGCTTATCTAAGGACTATTCTTGAGCGGAATTGCTGGCAAGGCCAGATACAGGCAGAATTTAGTATTGAACTTTGAAATGTTCTTTGTTTCATGGTGTATATTGCATGCTGTTGTGTTCCCCACACCAGCTTTTCTTCTCAGTTTGCTTAAGAATCATGTGAATAAAGGGTACCATGAATTGAAAAGTACCATGCTCATTAGCCTTCTTGGCAGTTCATGTCTGTTCTCCATAACCTGGCAGGATTACCCCTGGACTACCCAAATACTCTTAAAGCAAAGATCATAGCTGTATATACATGAAATAGGGAATCTCTAGAGATGTCTGTGTATGGTTTGACATAATTTTTAGGAGGGCTGAGGAGATATGAAGTGATGTAAAGTGAGTATTTTCACACGAAAAAAGTGCCACAAATTAATGGAAGTGTAATCTTGCTACAAAAAGATGAGGCCAGGAATTTTAAACAGTGGGAGCTTAACCTCAGGCACTAAAATCCTTATCCTTACTTAGGACATAAGTAAATAAATAGTTAAAGATATTGAGGAGTCACAACAACCCCATGCAACACTATAGACTTGGGTCAGAGTGCCTGGAAAGCTGCCTGTTGGAAAAGGACTTGGGAGTGCTGGTCTACAGCAGCTGAACGTGATCCAGTGTGTGCCCAAATGGCCAAGAAGGCCAATGGCATCCTGGCCTGGATCAGCAATGGTGTGGCCAGCAGGACCACGCCAGTGACCGTCTCCCTGTACTGGGCACTGGTGAGGCCACACCTTGAATTCTGTGTTCAGTTCTGGGCCCCTCACTGCAAGAAAGACATTGAGAGGCTGGAGCGTGTCCAGAGAAGGGCAGTGGAGCTGGGGAAGGGTCCGGAGCACAAGTCCTGTGAGGAGCAGCTGAGGGAGCTGGGGGTGTTTAGCCTGGAGAAAAGGAGGCTCGGGGGAGATCTTATCCCTGTCTACAACTGCCTGAAAGGAGGGTGTAGTCAGGTGGGGATTGGCCTCTTCTGCCAGGTAACAAGTGACAGGATGAAAGAGAACGGCCTCAAGTTGTTCCAGAGTAGGTTTATGCTGGATATTAGGAAAAATTTCTTCCTGGAAAGGGTTGTCAATCATTGGGACAGGCCCCAGGAAGTTGTGGAGTCACCATCCCGGGAGGTATTTAAAAGTCATGTAGATTGTGGCACTTAGGGACATGGTTAAGTGGCAGTGGACATCACAGTGCTGGGTTAATGGTTGGATTCAATAGTTCTTTTCCAATCTAAACAATTCTATGATTCTATGATTCTATGAAGAGATCTTAATGAACCTAATTTTCTTCAAGTATTTTCTGCAGTTCATTTACTGAGCACTCATGTAAGACATCTTCCAAGATTTTGAATATAATTGGCCAGCTACAGTTTTGAGAATCTTAGCCTTTCAGTCTTAATTTAGGCTCTATTTTTTTAATATTTGGTCCTATAAATGCATAATGTAAAGTTATTTCAGTAATGGAAGTTTTTTGATTCTGTTCTTGAAAGGAGACTCCACTTGTAAAATATCCTTATAAATGACTGACTTTTTCAAAGCGTGTTACCAGTACAGTTATTTTTTGAGTGTGGCATGTGAGTGTTATGAACAAGTGTTTGAGATCACTTAAAAAATCACTTAAAATTGCTTAGAAGTCTTATAGATTTATTTTTACCATTCAGAAATGTAAGTTTCATTCTCACTGTTAAGTTAATAGACAACTTCAATGCCTCAACTTTTCAGTAGCATTGAAGTAAACTTTCAAAGTGAATTTGAAGGGCTTCTTAGACTCTGCACTATATAAACTTTGATTAAACACAAGAAAACTGGAAAATATAATAACAACAGCTCCCAAGATTTGCCCTTTTCTGAATACTGTTCAGAGATATTTTAAATGACTAGACAAAAAATTATGAAAGCAACATATGACTTAAATTATAAATAAAATATGGGGACTACTAGACCAAAATCTGCATGCAGGAAAAATTTAGTGACAATCAAATCTACAGAGAGGACTATTCAAGATCATTTACTAAGCTTTCAGTCCTCTTGTAAGAGCCTGAATGAGAGATGCGGGACTCCAGGTGGCTCTTCAAAATGCAGTTTATTCAGTCCGAAATGGTCTTGGAGCCAGGGTTGTGGGCGACAGAGCCTGTGCCTACAGCTGTCAGCTCCAGCTGCAGGCAGGCCTGGAGACCCTTTGGTTTTGGTTACAATACATTATATACTTTTCTTTGCTGAGCATCTTAAGAACCAATCTATACCTTAACTTTTATCTGTAGCCTATCACAACTACTATAATTACCATATTCATGTTAGTATTCTCCAATCACTAAAAGTTAGTACATTACAGTTTAAGCTAGAAGTTGTTTTTCAGTTTCCTTGCAGTGGAAAATTCTGAGACCTTTTTTCTACTTACAACATTTGCTGACTTGTTTGCTTGTGCTATCTTTCTGCTTGGTAAAAACATCTTGTTTGAGGTGGGTTTATCCTTTGTTCTAAGTCATAAAAACCCCTTCTAACTAACATACCCTTTGCCTCCTTGGTTATCCATTAAGACTGGCTCAGCAATTCCTTTATTCTATATCAAACTTTGCTTCCATCTCTATTCCTTCTTCAGAATCTACATTTGAAAATCTTTCTGCTAAGCATACGTATCCATGAGACTTTCTTGTCATACTTTCATCCTTCCCAACATCCTCTCACTTTTACAGTTGAGAGTCACATATTTTGAGCACTTGGACTGCAAACAGTCTTTCCAGAAATTCACTGTGTCAGTCTAAATGTTTAAGCAGTTCTTAGATCTTTGACTCATCTCCATGTGCTTGGTTTACCTGCATTTTGCTGTCATCTGTCCTTCTACTGTGACTTCCACAGCTTCCTAATTATGTAAGCTGTGACTGAGAATGGCCCACAAATTCTGAGTGTTTGCAGTGATGAACTATTAAAGGATTTTTTACCTGTGAGAATAAAAGACTCAAATTTGCTTGTCTTGCATTCATATCAATTGTCAAAGCTCCAGGAATGGAGTGGTGCTGTGATAGATACCTAAGATGGGAGTTTGCTCCATTTTTTTTTTTGAGGAGTGAGGTTTGCAGTGTCATCACCATTACCCCATTGGAAGACACAACCAGACAACATCTGCTCTAGAGAAGGGAGCAAGCTTACAAGCTAGGTATATCAGAGCTCTCCTTAGCAGCCCCCAGCAGGGCAGCAGAACCAGCTTCCCAGATACAGAGCTGGAATGCTCAGGTGATTACAGGAATACAAGGTATGAATTCCAGAAAGTTCAAGCAAATTCCTTCTGCTTGTTCATATCAAGATTTATACAAATAGCATAACATGAGGCTTGGCAAGATAATTTTCCTTCAGTTTTGCCATGTGTTTCTTCACAAGCCTGTGCCCTATTAAAAAAAGCAGGATACCTAATACTAGATGTCTGCCTGGTGTCTTAACATTTGCATGCTTAGTTCTGTTGGCTGCAGTGCTACTGCAGTAAAGGCAAAGTAGTCACAGCCAATTTGTCCTTATCTGCAGAAATGAGTTCTCAGTGCTTACTTGTGTTATAAAGTCAGTCTCTGAGAATCCCTGACAGTAATTGTCATTCTCCTCCTCAAACCTAGAGCAAAATTTAAAGCAGAGGAAGTACAGGAACCTCCCAAACAGTTTATTTCCCCATTGCCTGTCAGTGATTTCACTGCAATGCCTAGAAAAAGCAAAGTAGTTCAGGCGGCATCTATTTCTGGCATGAAATCCTAGTTGTGGATTCCCAGTGCTGATGTGTTTTTCAGACCCTCTGATGAATTTCTAAGCTCTCTTGGAATAACAGCTTCTGGGAGGGGACTGAAATTCCTATGGCAGATTTCAGGTTTGCAGACTTTGATGAAATCTAAACAACAGGGTGGGAAAGCTGTTTTTTTGTCAAGAGCAGCTATGAAGGCAGAAAAGCAAATTTTTGATAGTAGAGAGCTTTTCATCCCCTTGACAGTTCTTTCTGAGAAATGAAGGGTAGGATATGAAAACCAGTATGAATTTTGTGGAGTAGGGGCAAAGGAATGGAGACTCTTTTCTGTTCCACTCCTCCCCAGGGAGGAGATATTCCAGCTAGGGATAAAGATACAGCCTGGTACTTGGAAGTGTGTTGGTGACCCTCATAAAAGCAGTGCTTTGAGATCCAGAGAGAGGAAGAGAGAATCACATTGAGGGCTGTGTAGTACCTCAGAAACACTCTTGTTACTTCAATTTTGCTTCTCTGGAAAGCCTGATTTTCACTTATTTTAAACCTAGAAGAGACAGCTATTACCATTGATTAACTCCCTCTGTAACAGCAAACATGGGTTGCAGTTGTTCATGGAAAAGATCTGGAGAAGAAAAACTCCTTATCTGAAATACCTTAGATACACATCACAGGCCTTTCCAATTCTTCACCAGCAAATAGGACACTATGTAAAATATATTTGGTAGCTCACAACAGCATATGAAAAGATTATACTGATGGCAATTTGTACAGTGTGGTCCTTTCTCTTCCCCATTCACCTTTTGCCCAGTTCCTTTATAAACTTATTCGGATTGGGCAAACAGAAGTGGCTTAAACAAAAGATGGCAGTCCTCTGGGGGGAATGGCTTGGTAATCTTACAGTCCCTCGGCTCCCCACAACTACTGACTTCTCCAGAGGTTCTCCCCCTTTCCTCCCTGTACAAGGGCAGGGTCCCCAGTCTTGCTGTAAAAGCAGTACAGGAGAAACAAGCAAGATTCTAGTCAGAGATACTTTTGTCTTGGCCAATCAAAAGGAAAGCATTTGTATATATCCAGGCTAGTTATTTAAGGCAAATGGTTATATTATTTTCTGTTCCTTCACATCACTGAATCAGAGTGCAGTTACATACTGTTGAGTTATTGGTGAAATAGCAACAGAATGATTAAGAAAATCATCAGACAAAACCACACAAAATATGTTAGTTATCAACAAAGTAATTGGATAGCATTTAAGCAAATGAAACAGACACAGGCATGCACAGGATTATAATAATTATAACATAGAGTGGAGGTTTCCAAGTGACCCAACTGTATTCACTACCAGCAAACAGAGGACTTTCTCATCACTACCCTACCCAAGAAATCACGAGAGGCAACAGTCACCCCAGAGGTATCAGTGAGTCCTCAAAAATGGGAAATTATAAGTGAGAGTAGGAAATCTTTAGAGAGGAAGAAAACAAACTCAAATTCTGAATTCTGTTAAATGGCTAACAAGCTATATTTCATGAAGAGGATAACCTTTAAGGCTGTTATGGTTCAGTGGTTACAACAATAGAGTAAAAATGCAATATATAATACTGAAATTAATTTTTAAATTGGGGAGGGACAAAAAGTATAAGATTTATTTACAAAATGGGAAAAGTGATAAAGTCAAGCTGAAGTATACAGGAAGAAAGTCAGTCACTGCCAGTTTTAAGAAGAAATATGAACTCTAAAACATTTGTAAAAGCAAGAATTCCTAGTGATAGTGTAAGAACTGTTAGATGGAGATAGTAGATTTAAAATAATGTAGGAAAGGACTAAGTTTTTATTGATTTGGAACCTGGAAGGAAGAAGATGATGAGAGATGATGATGCTAAAATATTTTCTAAATCATTAGCAGAGAAGGAGAATTCTTAGTAAACACAGGCTAGGCAACTTCTTATGATGGGTCAGAACACCCCACATGTGCACAGATGTCCTTCCTTTCCCAAACACAGCACCATTTCCACCCCACTCATCTGTGGGCTGATGCAGAGCTGCCTCCAGGTCTCTGTGTGGCCTATGCCCAGCATTCCTTTGTCCTCAGCAGCTGCTCCCTTCCTCAGCAGCAGCGGGCACATGATGCTTGCCCAGCAACTGGGGTGCACAACCCCGGGCTCCCCTTTGGCTCCACACCCGTTGCTGTGGTTGCAGCTAGGGGTACATGGTCAGCCACCTCAACAGGCAAAGACGAATGGTGTCTCTGACTGCCCCATTATGGTCTCGCTCTTCGTGCTGCTGGTTGGCAACGTGGCTCCGGGTCGCTCTCCTCGCAGCTGGCTGAGCGGTCCTGGCGGTATCCTGGACNCGGGGGCCAGGCTCCGGCAGCGCGGGCCGCGTGCTCCGGCGTGGCACGGCAGCGCTGGCCGGGGGCACAGCGGGGCCGCCCCGCTGGCTTTGCCCGCTAGAGGGCAAGAGAGCCCCGCGCAAGGGCGGCTGCCCCTGCACCGCAGCCCCCAGCCCGCCGCGCCCGGCCCCTCCTGCCTTGGCGGAGTCAGCGCCGAGGCCCCGTGGGGAGCAGCCCCGGGTGGCAGCTGCAAGCCCGGCTCAGGGACATTCGGCGTGAAATGGCCTGGGTGGCCATGGTGCCCTGGAGGGAAAGGTAATCGCTTCCATCGGGAAAGCTCTCGAGGTCTTTGGCTGTTCCAGAAAGTGGGCATAAAGCCATCGTGGAGCAGGCACGGACCTTCCCGTCGGGCGACGGCACACTGGGCTACTGCTGTGCCTGCCGCAGCGCACATGGAGCAGTAAGCGAGGCATGCACCCAGCTCCTGCCGAGGACCTGGCTGCTGGCTGCAGCTCCAGTCTAGCACTGGTAATTAGTGTCCAGCTGATGGTCAAGCTACCCGCCTTCGTTGGTGTACGAAGGTCACCTCATCTTTTAGGTAGTGAACTATTTACAGAGGAAGGATATCAGCCAAAGGAAGAGCCATGGGGATGCCCTGCAGCCTGCTGGCAAACCCTATCGAGGCTGCAGCTACAACTGAGCACTGCCAGTATTGGGAGCATGAAGAAGGCAGAAACCTCTGATGAGACACCACTTGTGCTTGGGCAGCGAAGGTACACGAGGCAAAGCACTCGCCGTGGCAAACAGGTTCTCACAATGAGCGCTTCTGTGAGCTGTGCCACACAAATTGCTCACCATGTGGAGGCCTCTGCCATCACCTGCACACATGGCAACTGTGATTTCCTCCCCTTGTCTTCATTCAGTCAGTGGCACTTCGGCTCTTGGGCTGGAGGGACTTGCAACATCGTAGACAATCAATTCATTACTAAATAGCAGATATAAGCTATGTGCAAATAAACATACCACAGAAATTTCAAACATATTTAGCAGCTTTCATACTTACCCTATCTACCTTCAAGTATCACCAACAAGAACATTTATTCAAAAAGACTATTGATACCTGTGTCAATGCACTTGACTCTATCTGACTGGTAATAGCAGTATTACTTTTGTGCTCAAATTAAGATATCGTAAAACATGGAATATAGTAACTCCCTAGGATGGTTACAAAGATCAGATTCCATCAGTGTTTATTTATGTGAATTCACTAATTCCTGTACACTGCAAAATACCACAACACCATGAAAAATCCATGTCAGATATCCCACTGTTGCTGTGTATCACATGGTGACACTGACACTGGTGTTTTCTTGTTATTTTCCATCTAAAATGCGTGTTTTACACTACTCTGGTGTGAAAATGTGATGAACTGGGAACACACCCTTTCCTATTGAATTCTGGAATACTTATAGGAATCTTTTTGGTTATAAATACTGCTATTTTTTCTACAGTCTCTGAAGGGAGAAAACAAATACATTCCTCTAGTTTAAGTTTTCTAAACTTGTAGACATTTATTTTATTAATCCAGTTAACCTGAATCACATGGCTTTGTTTGCTTGTTTGTTTTCACAAATATTTTCTTTATTTCCAATCAATCTGATGTTTGATAATCATGACTTTCAGTAATTTTTCCTTGCTGACATCACAGGAATTTTCCTTGGAGTGTTAATTTGTGTAGCTATATTAATAGTTCAGTGCCCTCACCAGCCATTCTGGGGAAATGCTCAATCACATGTATAAGGCAGCAGGTGGGATCCACACAGTCCTATCTAGACCTCTGTCATGTAGAAGTCTATATCTAATATAGGCTCCTTCCATACACGAGGAAGAATTAAGCATCTTTAGAGCATGAGTCATGTCATCCTAAAGTAGATGCCTAGAATAGGTCAGATGATTTATGCCCTAAAATTGCTCCTATTCCTCTATGTTAAAGAACAAGTAGTTTATATCTTGATGTCTCAATTGTAGCAGCCTCAAGTGGGATGAGATTAATTAATAGTCTTATATACAGGTTCATGTCATGCTTCAAAATACTCTAAAAATTCTTATCTATCAAGAAAAATGATAATAGTATTATTTTTATATTACTCTCCATTTATTAAAAACAAAACAAAACAAAAACAAAAACAAAACAGAAGCAAAACAAAACCAGAATCTTTTAAAAGTTTTCTGCCTCAAGACATTTTAGTAAAAATGGCAAATGCCATGTGCTCCATGGGAAAGCCATAATGCCTCTCTTTTTAATAACTAAGTGTTTCAGTTCTCTGTCTGCAAGGTTGGGAAATAAATGAGTTAGATATATTAAGGGTCCAGAATAAGATCCTGCTCTTGGTGAAATTATACAATATGGGGGAGTTAAAAACAAACAAACAAACAAACAAAACAAAACAAAACCCCAAGAAAAACCTGTTTTGGCAGACTGAATTATTTTTAAAATGACACTCAAAAAATGATATGTGAAAAGATCTTTTAAAATGAAACTTGTTGGCAGAGTGCAAGTGAAACAGTTTTCTTTAAAAAATGTCATAATATCTAAAACCTGACAGAGGTGTTACATTAGTGTGGTACATGTGAGGAGAACATGTGCCAGGAACTCCTCAAGAAATGCAGGATCCTTCTGACCAGTTCTGCTCTCAGGAGTTAAAATCCTTCATAAAGCTGATGAGTAAGCTCTTGATGACTCACTGTGGCAGATGCAGCCTTTAATTCCAGGAGACTATAAGGGAAGTGGGTGTGAATCTCGAGTAGAGGGGAGCTAGGGATGTTCCTGCCTCAGTGTCTTAAGGATAAATGTAGGTTTTTAATACAGCCCCAGCTATCAGCAATGCCAGACTTCTGTAAGGGGTAAGTTTGACACTACACATCACAGATAGATTTTATGTGAAGCAAGGTTGGAACACCACCTACTCACAGATGGTTATAATTTTGGGGATGTCCTGCATAATTCATGTGTGGCTTTGATACTTATGAGTAATTCAGATACCAAAGCCTCAACTTAGATAACACTTTTATAACACTAAACTTCCTATAGCAAATAACCTGTAGGCTTTCATTTAAGTCCCTTAAAAAAAAAAAAAAAAAAGACAACTATACCAATACTTTCTTCTTTATCTTCAGATATTTTTCATAAGGTAAGCTGGTGTAAAGTACAAGGTAGAAAATACTGAAGCCTGAAGTAGAGAAAAAAAAATCCATATAATATTCTTCACTAGGACTAGAAATGTAAATTTAAAACACTAGAAACTGTGCTGGGAATCACTTTCTTGAGAGCACACCAGATACCAGGCCCTTATGGTCACTTGGCAGTATTCCCCTCTGCTTCACCAGTGGCACAAACTTTCACTTCTCCACAGTCCAATTTTTTAACAAGCAATTTTATGTTCTCTTCCAAGTTAGCCATTATGCATGGAAAAATCTCCCCATTAATAACCATAAAGCTCCTTTATTGTTCTCCTTCGAATCTCCTTTAAACTTCCTTCTGACACCAAACACTGTTCACTGGCCAGGCCTGTTGCTTTTTATTCTCAAGGCTGTTTTTCCCTTATCCTTCCCCCATGAGTCTGTACTATACACCTGTTGTCTTTCATCATGGTTTAACATCATAAGCTCTTTGGTCCTAGACCATCTCTCTTATTACATGTGTCTACAGTATCCAACAAAATGGAACTGTGAGCCCTGAATGGGGCCTCTTGGGTACTGCATGTTGATAAAGAATGATGATTTCTGATATGGTGAGTTCTGCAGTTTTTCCCAAGTCATTCTGCAGTTGTTCATGCTGATATAACCAGTGTGTCAGAGCAGTATCCTTAAATCCTGAAATAAAAAGGGTAAATGGTTTTTTTTCTGTTCTTGCATATTGAAATGCATAGGCTGGCATGCAAAAACTGTTTCTTTTTGTGGGTTTGTGCAGAACTAGAGTGATGTGGCCCTGCTCTGAAGCTTCTGCATGCGGTCCTTCAAATTGCAATAAAGACTGTTGGAGTCAAATAAAAGGAGGGTGGCTCATGCGCCACTGGCGTGAGTCAGTTCCCTAAAGGTCCGTGTGGATTCAGGGCACAGCTTTTCCCTGCTGCAGTTTCCCTGCTAGACATGGAGTCTCTCTCCCTCCTCTCGTGTTTAGTCACATTGGCAAGTGGTGGGATGCAGAAAAGCTGCACCAGTCAGAGCTGGACTGCTGTGTTTTGTGGTGGGGAAGGCAAGGAGAGCCACCCCCTCCACTGCATGCCCATCGTGCAGGAGGGCATGCAGAGTTGATTATTTTTAATTAACTCCCTCCAGGCTCTGCCAATGACCTTCCTGGACCCCATTACCTCAGCGTTGCACATCATCATTCACACCATGCAATCTCTTCTCCCAGCTCCCAAGATACTATGTTTCTCCTCCTTTTCTCCCTG
>VZTR01000109.1:64247-100422 GCA_013400775.1 Chaetops frenatus | reverse complement strand
GGGGTTTGTGTCGATGGCTGATCCGCCGCGGGTAAAAATGAATATGTCCGGGGGTGCAGATGTACACGAGCGGCACCACCGCGGCGGAGCAGGAGCCCTCGCCGAAGTCGTCGGGTGTTTGGTAGCTATGTTTGTGTAGCCCCAAGTTCTGCTTAAGAGCAGACGCGTACTGGGAGGTGGTGGTGGCGGTGGTGAAATTTTTGCTCGGGACGTTTCTGCTGAATGATTTGATTCCGCGAGTTTAAAGGGTTTTTAATCATTAACGACCACAATTTAAAATTCACCGAGTTTCCTGGAGGGAGTGGCTCTCGTCCTATACGCAAATTGACGAGGGCTTTTTCTTTCGTTTTCTCTGCCGTTTACCTGCCCTAGTAACAGCCCGAATTGCACACCCTGCCTGGTTCGCTGCTCGGCTAGGATTTACGGGCAGCGCTCGCCGCCCGCCCAAGCCCGCACCCGCAGCCGTGCGGCGCTGCCGGTGGCCGGCGCCCCGGGAAAGAGGGAGCGCAGGTGGGGTCCGGAACCAGCCGGGAATCCTGCGCCAAAACCTGCTTTTCTCGAGTTGTGTGGTGTGTCAGGCTGGCAGCGAATTTGTAAAGAGCATTCCTTGCGTTTACTTTCCAGAGGACACTATTTGTGACTCAGCAGGGAGGGCTGGAGGGCTGATGGCCCCGGCCGCGCCGGAGAGCCTGTGCATGCACACACGCACACATGCATGCACGAGTCCAGTGGGCCTGGAGCAGCTCGGCTGCCAGGGAGTCTGTTAAAGGCCCTATTGAATGTATGAAAGTGACTAAAACAGCCTGGCTGAGCTGATTCTTTTGGGTTTTTTTTTAAGGACGGGTGCCGAAAATATGCCAGGTTAGCTCGCCACGTTCCCAGCTGTTGGAAGGAGTTAACTTGTGAGTGAACCAACCTGACAGCACTTAAATTCGGTCGTAAAAACAAAGTCCTGTGTTGATTTTTTTTCTCTCTTTGTATTTTAATGCCAGATATTGAACGATATCTAAGCTGTATTTTATTGCTTTGTGAAGCTATTTAGATAATGCCGGTGTTGTAGGGGATGATCTCCAAAGGGCTCACAAGGGAAGCGGGGAGGGAGGGACGGGGGAGGGGAGGACTGAGGCTGTCTCATGGTCGCAGGTTCATCATCCATCCCTCTCCATCGGCTGCTCACTGGCACTCACGCTGCTTACAGGCTCTTCCTCCTTCCCACCCTGCCCGCCCGGGGTCTCCGGGGGTTGGGTGCGGGGTGGGGGTAGCGTGGCGGCTCTCCCGGGGGGGCAACATCCACCCTTGCTGGGGAGAAAAAGTGTGGAAAGTGTTTAAGGCAGCCGCATAGTGAGGGGAATGGGGCGGGGGTGCGGTGTGTGTTGCTGCTAGGCGTTTTCCTTGGCACGGGCAGACGCCGTGCCTAGCTGCTGAGCCGCCGCCGCAGGTTTCCCTTGCCCGCTGCGGTGCGGGCGCAGGGCGGCGGGCGCGGCGCTGCGCGGGGCTGGCAGGGGAGNCGGAGGAGGGCTGCCAGCTGTTCCCTTCTTAAGACTGCGGTGACCACATTATTAGTGGCGTCTATTTTTAAAAACGGCTTTCCAGCCGCAGTTGTAGGAAGCTGACAATTCCGAAGGGCAGTTCTTCCACGCCTTGCAGTGCCTTGGCTTTAAATAGATCGATTTTTCTTGTCCTTGTCGGTTTGATGTCCCTCTTCCCCCCACCACGAAACTCCTCGGTGATAACTCTTCTCCCCATGCAGCGCGCCGGCGATGCGCCTGCTCGCTTCGAGTTGGGAAGACCATGCACGGCAAACCCATAGGATACTTTGGGGCTCCTGGCTTCCTTGGGGAAGAGAAGGGGATCTCGGTACTTTTTTCTGGGTGCCGTGACATTGTTGTTGTTGTTCTTGTCGGAACGTCACAGAATAGCTGATGCTGTTTGGCTTTTGGTGATTGTAAAGTCTTCTGATGGTCCCGGGGAGGTCTGCATCCCAACTCCGGAGCTGCCCTGAGGAGAGAGGGCTCACATGGTCTCCTCCGAGAGTGTGGGAGAAACCTGCGCGCTAGTGTGTGGATGCCGGGGTACGCGTCAGAATGAAGTTTTTCTCCAGGAATAAGGAGGACAAAGAGAAAACCACGGGGGCTGCACGTAAACTCCTCTCTGGGCTCTGCCCTGTGGGAATCCCCCTCCCCGCACACACCTCTGGAGAGACATCAGATAAGAATAATTCTTTTGTGATGCTGTGTTGGATCTGTGCCTATTGAGTACAATAAACCGAGCCATATTGTGTGTCTGTACTCGCCCGGTTCTGGGAGCCTTGGCATTTCGCAATTCCTGCAGCAAGATGTCCATCTCTAAAAGAAAAGCTCCCCGGGAGAACCCAGCTCGGTCCCCGCCGTAATGTGATCTCAGGTGATCAAAGCCTTATCTCTCCAGGGTCACAAAAGAAATTTTTTTGGTGCAGTCTCCTTTAGTGTAGGGCATTGGCTAGACAGTAGAGTCATTGTAAATTCAGGAACTCTTTAACAGTGGAGAGGCGTGCCTCTGTGCGTCAGCACAAGTACTGCATGCACAGCATTAAAAAAAAAGGAGCATGCAGGAAAAGGGAAAAAAAAAAAAGCTTGTCAGCAGGTGACCTCCGCTCCCTGGGACCTGCTGCTACAAGGAACCGCTGCGTTCATCGTCTGCGGGACCCGAACAGCCGCCCGCCCTCCCGCCTCCCCGGCCCGCCCTGCCTGCTCCGGCGCTGGGTTGGCCCGGCGGCCTCAGCGCCGGGAGAGCGCGGGGGCGGCTCTGGACAGAAGTCCCTGCGACTGCCCGCCCCTCTGCTGCTGGATGCGGGTGGGCTGGCCTGCCTCCCTCCCCGTGCTGTCTCTGGGGAGAGCCAGCCGACTGGGGCGGGGCGGGGGGGAAGGTGATGCACGCGAGGAAGGATCTGGCCCCCGGGACTGGGAATCGTGGGCCAGGTTTTAGGGGGAGGGAAAGGCGCCGAGCAGGCCCGACAGTCTCCCCTGCTGTTGAGTGTTGCAGAGGGGAGGGAATGGGGGGGGACGGGCAAGGGCGCTGTGAAAGCCTGAAACTGAAGCAGGGCCCTGGTGCCTGGGGGTGCTGTGTCTGTCTGCGCTCCCGTCTTTTAATAGGCATCATGTGGGGGAGCGGGCGGGGTGGTGACAGCTGCGACAAGGCGGGACGCATCCCGGCGGAGTGCTCAGCCCTGCGTGTCTTCGCGCAGCCCCGCACCGCAGCCTCGGCCGAGAGGGCGGCGCCGGGGGCAGGGTGGAGCCGGGGAACTCCCTTTCCGCGCCCCATCACTGGGCTGACCTCCCGGAGGCTTCTTAGCGTCGTGGCTCCGCTTCTCTCGTCCCGCTGGTCTCCGCGGCAGCCCGGGGAGAGGACGGTGCGGAGGGTTCCCCACTGCTCCCCTTGCGCTCGTCTTCTCCTGGAAGCCGTACAAAGATGTAGCTGGCAGAAATACTTGCTCACCGTCTTCGTTGTCATAGATGGTGTGTTAGAGTGCTAAGGGAAAGCTGAACTGCTCCAATCCATTGATACAAAGAAAGCCAGCCTGTAGCTAGAGACAAAAATGCGCAAAGGACAAGCCATCAACAATAAAAAACTGCAGTTGCAGAGGTGTTCATTGCCTAAAAGCCAAGGAAAATGCTTTGGTAGGCCTGCTCTTCACCAGAGCTACGATAGATGAAAATTAAAGTTCCACTTCTGTGAACAACACACCTCCTCTCAACTGTGAGCTTGTCAGGATAGTGGGACCAGCATTTATGTCAGGCTGGTGTGCACCATTCAGCATGGTCTGAGTTGGATTGTGTAGAAGAAGGTGTGTGAAGGGCTGATGTAGACATGTAAGGAATACATAGCTTCCCTGAAACTTTCTTCCTATCCTTCTGAAGGAATGGGTCTTTGCATTGAAGTGGTTTCATAAAAGAAAATGCTCAGTGAAAGAAATTCAGCACCCCATGTACTGAGATAGTTATTTCCTCTCTACTTCCCTTCCACTTTTTTAGTTATAAATAGGGCCCTAGCTTACAAAGTTTGGAGTTCTCCTGATTTTTGTTTGATACAGCTTTATTTTGCAGAGGATTATCTATTTTAATATCTAATTCAGGTCCTAAGTACTAGCTGCATATTATAGAAACTATACAGTGAAAATATTCACAGAACTGTGGGACAAATGCAATCCTTAAACTGGTAAGTCTTCTGTAAGACTATGTGCTTGGCCCCAGATAATCTCTTGAAGGATGTAATATGCCACGTAAAACTTACTGTGAGTAGATTTTTCAGTATTTCAAATGAAGAAGTTTCTATTCTGATCTCAAATACATGGATGCTCTTTGCCAAGTACCTTAAATTATTTTTATGCACTTACAGTAGGATATGACAGTGCCTTTTTTGTTCTTTTGATACACTAAGCAGCATGCATCCAAATACTTGAAATCGTGACAGCAATAAAGACTACATTTGGATTGATAAGAAAGGTGCCAGACTCACTAACTTAGCTACAGTCGTGTATTATACACGCTTAACTTAAGATTTAACCTCAGTTAAAATTGCTTGGTAACATGTATCAAGTAATATGATATTTTGTTAAAAGCTTTAGAGAAAAAGCCTTAGTAAAAAATCTGAAAGTATTGCATGTCCAGATATAATGGGAATTTTTCAACTGATCCATTGAAACAATTTTATCTGAGATACTACATACACCAGATAAATTGAGTGCTGCCACTTTATATTACTTAAAAATTCCATAATTACTAAATATTTCCTCCCAGTGTCTTTTATTTGTGCATATGTAGAGAATAATTTAAAATGCCCAGGCCTTAGAAAAGGATTATCAAAACAGTAATACTGTGGTGTTTGTAGTGCTGAATAATATATAAGGTAATGATCAATAGTCCCTTACAGGGAATACTTTTCATCTTTACATTAGCTTGGCTATAAATTTTCCCTATTGGCTTCAACTTGTGCTATGTTAGATCTATGTGATTCATGCCTGCTATTGATTAGTGCACAGCTATTTTGTGGGAGATGCCAAATTAATTGTTTAAAAAAGCCATGAAAGTGCATTTTTATTGGCCATGTGAGGCTCAACACACACTATACTGTTATTTCATTATTTCACGTACAAATAGTTTCCAATAAACTTTTAAAAATAGTTACACTGTGTGCTTAGACATGAAAATTCAGGTAATATATTGAAAATGCTACTCTGTGCAGGATGCACTTTATTTTGTGACTCAGTAGCGTAGCACAGCAGCATGCTTCTGAATGTTGCTGGATAACTTCCTGTGAGATCATTACAGCGTTAAATGAACACTCCCAAACAGGAAAAAATTTCAATTTTTAACACAAGATTCCTGGGTTTATGCCAGTTTTGGCCAGTAGCATCCTCACTGAAGAGGTAAGCATGCAGGGAAGGCTGCAAGAAAATCCCCAAATCCTCAGAACCAGATGAACAAATACTCGATACAGATACTTGCTGTATTGTGCACATGGGTGCAGAACCTTGGAGATTTGCAGAAGCAGTGCTTTTCTGCAAAATATTTTTATTTCTAAGTTCACAAATGCCTGTGTAAGCTTGCTGTTATATGCAGGGGAAAACTTAAATCATGTGCACACTATTACACTTAGGTGTAGGATGTTAAATGTCTGAATTTTAGATGAGTAAATAACACATCAGAGAGAATGGTTGCTATCTAAACAGAAATGCATGACACTGGACTATACTAAGGACCTTCATTTCTCAAACCTCTGGAAGATCATACCGTGAGTAAACCTTTCCCTGTATTCCTGATTCATTGATGTCTGAAAGTAGATCTTTTGGTTCCATGTGTAATGTTGTTTTATTTCACAGTTATGATTAAAATGTATTTTTTTCAGAATTTATTTTGCAAGTCAAGTTTCATAGGTTCCTCATTTCCGCAAATTTTGTCAATTAAAAATTTTTTCCTCTGAATGTATTATCTGTTTTGCAAATCAGTATAACTGAGCTTACAATATGTGTTTAGGAATCATTAGAAAGATTGAGAGCAATCTTTTAATTTGATACATTAATACTGTCTGCAGTGCATTGTTCTAACAAAGACCGAAAGTACTTGAAGTATTGTATATTAATTTTGTCCTCATCTTCTTCCAAAAAACTCAGAAAATGTGGAAAAAAAGCCTTGAAAATAGCTGCTTGACACTCAGGATTCAGTCATATCTAGAAAAAAAAATTTCAATGGAAACAATATGCCCATTGTTTGTTTTTTCCTTCATTTCATAGGTATACTGGAATTTATCAGTATAGCAGTGGGCTTGGTCAGCATCCGAGGAGTCGACAGTGGACTTTACCTTGGAATGAATGAGAGGGGGGAACTATACGGTTCGGTGAGTTCCTGCTGACCTTGGGCAGTTATGATCCTTACATTCTGTGGGGGAAACATTTGCCATCTCCTACAAGCTCCCATTGCACTACATATGTGTGCTGTATGAGCTCTCTTTTTGCCCTGAATATCTTGCAATCTAATTCAAAACAAGACCCTGTGGGTGACATAACGAATGTGGGAGAGACAAAAGGTGACAAAATCAGGAATGAGTAATAATGCAGATGAATGGCAATTCAGATACAAACCATAGAGACTAATGGCTGGAGTTGGTCACTGAAGACTAAAGGACTTACTAGAAGATTTGTAAATGTCTCCTGTCAGTAGAAACCTAAATCAGGACAAAGTGGATTCTTTTTGTGTGTAGGCAGAGAGCTTTCTAGGAATTGACAAAATAAGGTAGAGGGGGAGGGAAAGGGTGGCATATGTGGTTGAGAAAATGTGAAACAGGAGTGTGACAGAAGTTATAAAAAGTATAGGAATGAGGGCAGGAGGCTTGGTGGTCTTGTCCTGAAAGTTTTGTTGGTGCTCCCTGAGGGATGGCAGCAGGAGTGAGTAACTGGTGTTAGGGAGGAGTAAAACTTGGTATTTTAGATGTGGGAGTTTGCCAGCCTATCTGCAGCTGATGGGTGACTTTTCTTGGCAACATGGGCTGTCTTCCAGCAGAGCAGAGAGAGAGAGAATGTGTGCATGTGTCCGTATGACATGGTTCTTACCTGGGAATATTTGAGGCATCTGGTGTACAACAGACTCATACCCTGGACAGATTGTGGGCAGGTTCATCTGAAATTTGGCAGATAACCTTCCAGACAGTAGAAGGCAACCTCTTCTAGCAGTAAAAGATCAACCTCCAAAGCTTACAAGGACTAGAGAAGCAGTTGTATTTAAGGAAGAGGATGGCAGGATTGAAGGGTAAGCAAATGTCTGAAGTGAAGTGAAGCTATGCATTCACAGGGGTTCATTAGAAGCAGAGGAGTAGGTGACTCTGGTCAACCGATAGTGTAAATGTTGCAGAGAAACACTCAAAAAGAAGTGATAGAGAAGGGCTTTGAATGTAGTTGAAGATATCTGTGTCACAGGGGAGTAGCAGTAACAGGGAAAAGGGTGGGCATGGCAGTGAGAGTAGGAGAAAACAAGAGATCATGGTGGTGAGTGGGCAGGCAAGGAGTAAGAGGGAAGTACGGCTTCCATGTATATTATCCATGTAGAATAATAGTAAAGTCCAGCAGAAGTGTTTTCATAAGGGTGTCCAGGTTCACGGATCTCTTTCTAGTAAAATCTTGTGTGAGAGAGAAGAAGAGGATTATCTTCTGAGTAAAGAGCAAACTAGGTGAGGAAGCCAGAAGGTGCAGATAATGACAGTGTATGTGGGAGGCAGAAGAAGAGACAGTAGAATGAGGGGCAAGGCTGGGACAGAGGATGAGTGGACATGGGAGAAGGGGAGATGCAGAGATGGTGAGAGCCAGTTAGTGGGAAAGGCCAAAGAAAAGGGACTTAGCATAAATGTCAATATGGAGGAGGTAAAGTTTGAAAGGATGGAGGGAGTGAGAAAAGGAAGGATGGAGTGACAGATGTAAACCAGTTGCCTGTGAGGAGTTAGTTGTCGTAAGTCATAATCCTTGTGCAGCTGATGAATATGATAAAGAACTAGCAAAGTACACAAGTACATCAGGTTCACATAAGCAGCAAAAAGGCAGAACAACAACAGCAATATGAATCAGTAATATTGATAATCATCAGTAAGAGTAATTGTTTAAACATGTAAACATAGTGAATCAGTTAATCTGCATTTCAGATATTCTGAGAAAGGAAATGTGGTTATTGATAGAGCTTAAATGCATAGACTTGGGAAAGCAAATGTTACATCACTTTCTTGTGCAATTTATGTTTTGTACTTGAAATATGTTTGACTATCAGAGTGAATTACTTAAGACATTCTTTACTGAAGAAATACACACAAGAAATTCTTTGTAAATTACTAAGCTCATTGCATTTATAAAATAGTCGTTCCATGAACAGCAGCTCTAAAGGAGCCTTCTTTCCTAAGGAGTTGTGTCTGACAGTACAAGATATGGGTGTCTCTGACCTTCTGTCCCTGAAGTAGCACAAATTCCTCAGTCTTTTGTATTTCTTGTATGGAGAAAGAGACAGTATTAACTGCCCATGCTTACCAGATTGTCAGTTTGCAGGGATTACATAGCTCATCACTCCCAAGTGGGGCGTGCAAATGATTTCTCTTCTTTATCCTGCCTCTGATAGTTGCAAAATTGATAGGAACTTTATTTTCTTGAAGACCTTTGCCTCCTGATTGAAACTGGTTGACAAGCTAAGGAAGGAGACACAAGCAGGTAAATGGATGTACAGTATAATTGGATAACCTCTTTTTCCTAAGAAATTACACTAAGAATATGAAGCTATTCATAATGGAGAACTGGAAATCTTTGAGACTAGAATGCAAAGTTCAGCTTAAAATCTGATGGATGGTATGGCTTATTGTCAGCTTCCAGAGATGGGATATACTAAAGAGTGATGGTAATTGAATTATATTACTTCCAATGAAATATAACCTCTAATGGCTACTCAGTATGATGATGCTTTAAAGCCTTGTCAACACTAGCAATCCTAGTGCCTATATTTCAGCAACTGTCAGCTCTCTTAGAAACACTGAGATAAGCAGGCCTCAGAGCAGGTTTTTGTGTGGAATTGGCTGGGCATTTTTAAGTGACGGTGTTTTGCTTTTGGTTTTGGTCAAAAATTGCAATTAATTGAAAATGAAGTTCTCTGATGGGAGCAAATGTTTCATCTTGAACCAAAAGCAAGGCTCAGTCCAGCACAGAATTATCTCTCTGGCAAAGCAGAAGATCGGGTTAAATGAGATTTTGAGACTGATATGTGGTAGACTGTGAAAAACTTAAATCAGTTTTTCACCTGCATTAAGCAGAGCAATTTCTTTAGCTGAACTGTTTGGTAGCATCAGTAAGTTGTCCTTGTGCTGGTGTGCTGGGAGGTGTATCCCTGTCTTGGTTTCTTCCCTAAGGGCTGTGAATAGCATCAACTTTGTCATAGAGCAGGTACACCTATGACACTGTGACTGTGTTTCCTAAGGTGGGAAACACACACACAATTGAGTAGCAGCCTAAGAAATACTTGGTCTTGCTCTACATCTGCGTTGTGGACCTAAGTAGGTGTTTAGATTCACAGCTTGTGAGGCATTAGTACTTGACACTACTGGAATAGATGCCGTGTCCGACACTATCATATTCATATTCTAATTACTCTATGAAAAATACATTAGGCATGACTCAAATTAATGATCTAAAAGGCTTCTATCCTTCTGTATTTATGTTTGAAACATTTGACACAGGAAGAATTTTCCCAGCACAGTTGTGGTGCCACTGGTGATGGGACATATGGCAAAGCACAGCAGCCAGGGTGGGTGATTGCTGGCAGTTTTCATGAAAGATAATAGTAAAGGCAGTTTCAGCATATTTTGATCCAGACATGTTTCTCCTGACCTTCTCAAGGTTCTGCTTTCCTCATAGATTAGCTGCCTGACAAACTCTTCCTAATTTCTCACCATTACAGGGGGCAGTTCCTACTGTGTTTTCTGGTCAGAAGAGCACAGTGTCTTTCCTTCTGCTTTCAGGCAGATGGGTAACATAATGTGGCTGTTCTCAAATTCCTCCTCATGCCATGGATTTGGCCAGGAAAAGCTGAAAATACATACACATGGTGCTGCAGAAGAACCAGTGGTAGCTACCAAAGAGTGACTTGGAGACTGGTTAGTGACAGCAGCTTTCCCTCCTGTCTTATCTGTCCCTGCTTTCCCTTTACCTTGCCTTTCCCTGGCAGCCTGCAGCTATGACTCATCATGTTTCACAACAGCTACTGTACTTGTCACTGGAAAGGAGGAAAAATGCAAACTACAACCCAAAGGGTGTTAAGACAAGACATGAAGACCTTTTCCTTCCCAAGCGCCAAAGAATTCTTGCCAATGTGTTTGGCAAGAACATTAAGAAATGTGTTTTAGCTGTGTTCCTCAGGGCCATGCCTTGGAGGCAGAGAGGTCTTTCTGATTACTCCCACAACCTTCATGCTTTTGTAGCCTATCCCCATTGTCATGCTGCCCTTGGGAATATTAACAGCTGATATCCATGTGGCAGGCTGTGATGTGTCCCTACACCATAGGTTGCCCATAATTCCCACTGCAGGCTGTCCCGTGAGGTAGTTCTGTGCTACCTCAAGCACAGACCAAGCAGAAACATGGCACACCCTTGCCTCAGCTGCCCTGGTTGTCCTGGGCTTTGCTGCAGTAGAGAGCTGTGCTGCATCCGGCTGCTGGCATCCCTGCCTCACTGATCTCCCACAGACATACACCTGCCCCATTCTTCTTCTCAGACTAGATATAAAGAAAAAAATTTTTTTTATGCTGGGGGTGGTGAGACACAGGAACAGGTTGCCAAGAGACACTGTAGATGCCCCATTGCTAAAAACATGCAAAGTCAAGTTGGACAGGGCTCTGAGGAACCTGAAAAAGCTCATTGCAAGGGGGTTAGACTAAATGAGATTTAAAGGTCCTTTTCAACCGAAACCATTCTATGAAATGCTGGCGCCTGCACTGCTCCTTGGGCCCTTGGCAAGTGGAAAAAGACAGCTCAGGCTAGGTGCTCAGGAGGACTTGGAAGATCTGGTGCAGCTACCAGGAAAGCTGTGCAGGTGGGAGGAGGAAGGCAGGAGTGGAGAAGGTGGAGTTGTTGAGGAAGGGGGAAAGAGTGCTTGGAAGGAGAGCTCAGAGGAGCATACAGAGAGAAGCTTCATTTGCTTACAAGAGCACCTGGAACAGAGCTGAAGAGGACAGATCAGGAGCCAGAGAGGGAAGATTAACACCTCTGGGTTTCAGACTTACAGGGTGTGTGCTGCAAGGCGAGATGTAGGAATGCTTGTAACAGGGTAATAAATTGCTGCCCTTGAAAAAGTGAACTGAAAGCTTCATCTGGAAGACTCAATTTGCCTTTTGTTCCTAAAACACTGGGGAGAGGGTGGAGGAGGAGAGAGAGAGAGAGAGTACTGTCCTTGAAGAAACGTGTTTTCCCAGTAAGTGTGTAGGGAGGTGACGGTACACCTCTATTGTCCCAGCAGGGCTGCACCTGCAGTGTTTTATGTTTTTGTTTGGGTCTCCACAGTCCTGGAAGGGCTATGAAGATACTAAGACTGGTGAACAGAATTTTTTTTGACAAAAAAGGGACAATTTGTCATAGTTTACTGAAAATTGCTTGGTATAGGCAAAGATTTCTTTGGCTGCATTCTAAAAATATCTTTTATGTTCCTGTGCAAATAAAGAAAGGGAATTGTTCAGCCCTTCAAATGGTAGGTCAAGGTGCATAGAAGCAACGTGAAGAAAAAAAGAGGTTGAAAGTGCATGTTGGTAACAACATTTGGGCCAAGTATATACTTACTACAGGTACCTAAGAACTGGATAAATAAACAAATAAATTACCCTCCAGTACCATCACACTTTCCTTTTAAATACTTCTGATCTAAAATGATTCCATATGTTTCAGATTATTTTTTTTTTTAATAATAATCTGGATTATCTGTTCATCAGTGTCCAGGTACCATGGTTGAGATGAGCCTGGAAGCAGGACAGTTTTAGTGCACAATTTTTGGAAGGAGAATTAACAGCAATTCCCTTGAGTGAAGCCAGAGACTTGTAGGCTGAAAGTGGTCAAATCCCAGGAGGAATAATACCTGTGGCACCAGGTTTAACGCCCTTCTGCTTGTGTTATTATTACTATTTGCAATCATAAAGTGCCATCTGGTAAATGGTATAAATGGAGAGACAGAGGGCGATTTCTATGGCAGCTGACTTGCCCTTGCAAGTGGTCAGGCTTTCTGCCCAAGCAGCTTTGCTCAGGAAAACCTGGCACTCCCACGATAAAAAACCTGATAGGGTCTTTTACTGACAACGGCAACTCGTGTCTCCCCTGGGTAAATCTGCTTTAAGCAGGAGACTGCAAGAAACAGGCCTATAGTTAATTTGATGGGCAAACTCAGAAGCCTGAAGAGGCCTAATTCAAAAAGGTGATTATGGCTCTAAATGTAGAGGAAACTTGAAACTTTGTCAGAGATTCAGAAATCCTGTGGAAATGGTATCCCAGCAAGGGTGGAACTGCATGCAAGAATTTGGAGACTGAGTGCTTGGTAGAGGGTCTGCAGAGAATTGGAGAAGGGAAGGTTGTAGAAAAGCTTGTCTTGGAGATGTAGAAGCATGGGGATAAAATGGAAATTGTGACTATAAAACTGATTTGGTCCCTGGCATGTGTACTAAAACTTTTGTAAGGTGAAAACTTTTTAAGATACACCTGGAAAGGAAACAGAAATCTTTACCAACATGGTGTATTCAGATGGAAGAGTAAATTCAATGCAGTCTGAATGTGGATGCTAGCTGGTGCTCTGTTTCTGAGAGACTCCTTTGGGTGGTAGCATGGATCTGGGGAGCTTCCTGTTGTGGGATGAACAAAGGGAGCAGGGGCAGCCAACACTGCTGCTGAAAGGAGTGGCTATTTTCGCTCCACCAGCCATCCATCCCCTCCCTTTTGCTGGCACAAGTGTTTCTTTGCTGCCTGGGGAATTGAAGCAGGAAACTGGAAAACAAACCTGACCAAGCAAAAGGTCTTCAGCCATGGTGGTTCCCTCCCAGGTCACTGGAAGGTGCAGCACAAAGGTGGGAGCAAGCCCTGCATGAGGGAGTGTTTGCTTCCTTCCAAGGCAATGCAGGTGTTTTCCAGCCTCGAGTGTGCATGTACCTCTGGCTGTATTGTTTGTGTTTGGCTGGAGGGCTATCAGTCTGACTTGGGATGTGCTTGGGGCATTGGGAACATGCTTTTAATTGAAAGAGTAGAGGACCTGGAAGTACATGCATGATGAGTTTACTGAAGCAGGGTAAATAGTTTCAGGCAAGCATAGTATTTTATTTTTGGTGGGAATTTCTTTTTCTAGAAATGGAAAATTGTGCTACTCTGCAGGACCGTGTTAGGTATGACCCACAGAAGAAAGTGTTTATTACAATGGATAGAATGAGGGTTAGTAAAAGACTTGTATGACAGATGGTGAAAACTCTGAAGAGAAGACAGCAATGGTGAGTGCTGAAAGGTATTAGACCCAAGTGAAGCTATTAGTGGAGTTTTTATGGATTGGTCCTTGGACTGATTTTATTCCCTGGTTTTATTAGGGACATTAAACATCTCGTCACAAAAGGGAGTGTTATTGAAAGTTTCTGCAAAGCTGGAAAGTATTTCCAGCACAGGAGGCAACCTCACAGAAGGGCCTTGGTGACCTAAAGTGCCTAAAATGTTCACATGTGAGGCTCAGGGAGAGCTCTATCAGTGCCAGTCCATACAGCACTTGGGGAATCCAGTCTAAATGTAAAATGCATTTGGTCACTGTATTAAAGAAGACAAATTGAAACCAAAACAGGTGCAGAAATGGCTTACTGGGATCATCACAGGGATGAAAAGACTATCAAAAGATAGGCTCTAAAGATCTTGACTTACTTAGCCTGCAGAACGAAAACTGAGAGGGTATGCTCTTGCTCTCTGTGACTACATTGAGGGTGTAACACCAGGGAGGGAAAAAAAAAAGCCATTGAAATAGAGTACAAGAATGAATTGGTTTGAATGGGTCACTAGAAAGCTTAGGCTGCATAATGAGGAAGATTCAGGCTATGAGGAAGTGGGATTTTAAGCTAGCCAGAGGGATTTTTTCAGGGAGGTATAGATGAGACATAAATGCTTTCTCTGCACTGTACAGTAGGAAACAGCTTTGTGACTGTGGACACTTCCTTTGTGGAGGGTATAGGTCTGAGAAAAGTCCATGAACTTGAGTTATCTCATCTACTTCACCCTTGCAGATAACCCCTCTTAGATTTTGGATGGGCAGCCTTGCTGAAAGCTGGGTACTGTTAAATGATGTTTACTACAGGTACCAGCATGGGGAATGAGGCAGAAACTGCAACCCACTCAGCAAGGTGTGAAGGATTCTGTAGAAAAAAAAGGTCTTTTGAGATGTGAGTACTGGTGTAGGAAAACTTGATAGGTCAGTACACACACTTGACACAGGCAATATGGGAGAAAGCTTTGTGAGAAACTGCAACTATTGTGGTTGTTTTCAAACTATGGCTTCAGTCTTTTTTAAATCAGACTGTCATAGACTATAACACTGTCACCAAAGAGGGACACTTACTAATAGTGTCCTGTGAGATAGATGTTACACTTTTCCTCAAGTCTATGGTCTTCCTCAGAGGACTTAATTTCAAATACTTACTAGGTCTAAAAATAATTTCTTGTGGGAGAAAACTCTGAGTGATCTCCTGGCCTTGGTCTGCAATTCTAAGCTGATCTTGGGACTCTCACTACATGCATGAGATGGGAAAGTATTAGAGTATCTTCTATATAAATTATATGTGTGTGCATATGTATAAACCTAAGCTTTGGTAAAGCAAGATCCTACTCAAACCTTAGCTAAGGATTTGCTTTCCCCTAACCGAAGATGTTTTGTGTTCCCATGAACAAAATTTTGTGTTCCCATGAAAACAGGAGACTAGAGGTGCTGCTTGAGGAGGCAGCCAATGTGACCTTGCAGAAAGGGTGGTTCTGGTTCCCTCCTTGTGCTGCATGCTTCTGCTTTCTCCCATGCTCCAATACTGGCACTCATCTCACCTGTCAGGAGATCAGTGCAGGGATATAAAGCCACAGAAAATCGTTTAGCTTCCTGAACTGGCTTGCTGCCTGCTTGGGCAAGCACTAGGGCTCTGTTGGGGAATCAGGTGCAGTGTGGGATTGGAGAAGGGCTGAGCACCACACTTTTGACAGCAGGGCCTTGTTAAAGTGGCATAACTGCATCACAAACCCAAATCCTACTCAGCAAGAAAGTGTGGGACATCTTCAGATTCTTTTCTTTGCAGCTGTGTAGCTCCCCATCACTGCAGCCCTGAGCATTTCCGGAGTTGGCCGTGTAATGATAGAGGTGTGAAAAGGTTCAGTGTCTTTGGTTGATCTGAGAATACTGTGTTGAAGTGACATGCTAAAAGCATCATCAGCAGTGACACACTGAGATGTGCTTGGGGATTATTCACTCCATCAGATAAAGATCTGATGTGCTCTGTTTCTGTTTCAGAAGCTAGTGGGATATGAACGTTGCACTCTCTCCCACTTTGCCATTCATCGTTTTCAAAGACAGAGTAGAAGTTTGCCCTGTAGGGACTTCATTAGGGATTTTGACTAGGTTGAGATTTGCTTTGCAATTTGAATGTGCTTAGGCTGATTTGGTGATGTGCAGTAACGTGATTCATTTGTGTCACATTCAAAAACTTTAGGAAATAAAGCCTGTTATAGTGCAAATCCATATTTTCCCTTTCTATAAAGCCCTTTTGTTTCTTTTTCATTCCTTTTATACTGGCAGATATTTGCAGCTACTTTTGATTTGAAGGTAAGATTTTATATTTGTGTTCCATAGGCTGCTGCTGAGGTGAAACTTGTGCTCTGGTGTGGATGCTGCATACTTTTGAGGTCTGACTCAGGCTGTGCATCTTTAATCTGCCAAACTTTGCTCTTCAAATTTAACACAATTATAGAGGCAATTGTGACTCGAGAAATTTTGACTGGATTCTATTATGGTTGAAATACCATTGCCTTCAATGAAATCAGGATTGGACCTGCTCCTGTAAAACCACCAATTAGTTTTACAGTTGTGTCAGCAGACCCCAATCAAGATAAGAGCTGTATTGTATTCATCATTTTTAAAACCTAAATCGAGACAGGGTTCCTGCCTATGAGAGTCTGCAATCTAGATGCAATCTTTTAACTGGTAATCTTACTTTTTCATAACAGGGGGGATTTTGTCCAGCTGATGCCTTTGTTATGACATCTTGTGGTGTATAATCTGAACTCAGAACAGGAAAGCTATTGGAGAAGACTTCAAGAAAATATTTTGATTCATTTTAGAAAATACAAATGTTGTAAAGTTTAGACAAAATAGCAATATTTTTTTCAACTTTAAAAATCTGATTTCTTTGAAAGATCCATGTTTGCAAGTACCTGAGAGACCAACAACCTGGTCTTTGAGCTTTTCAGTCACTAGTTCTTTTGAAGTTGTTATTATATATATTTTGGGTCTTTTCAGAAAGCATGACAACTTCTTTCATCAAAGCTGAAATTAACTGCATGACTGAAGTTTTACCCATTGAAAGACAGGCCAACTGGTGTGCATGTGAGGAATAGGGGTCTTGTGTAGGAGCAGAGCCACCTGACTTCTTCCAGCATTTCCCCAAGGCTGGGTCAGCCATATCACTGACAATATAAATCATGGCATAACAGCACCACAGATGTGTGGATTTTCTGAGAAATATTGAGGAAATATTTCTTTATTCTACTCAGAAATTGAGGTATTAAAATTGTGTAACTAAATCCATGACTTTATGGTGGGATTGCCCTTGGGAAAAGGAATGGGGAAAGTGTCCAAAAAGTCATCCCTGGAGAGATTGTTTATGAGAAGTGTTTGCCAATGGAGAGGGCACTGCTCTCTGAAAAGGGAAGCATGACATCTTTTCTTCAGTAGCAACCATTTGAGATGCTGGCCTTCCTTCCTACCAAGAAAAGGTGGGAAATTAAAAGGCTTCATTTTTAAACAATTTAAATTGAACATGCAATTGAGGCCTGCTAGGTAAAGATCATAGTTTGCCAATCCTTTGCTGTAGTGTTCATCAAATCACATAGTTTTAAAAATTTCTCTGTCAAGCTTGTAGGTTTCAAGACCCCAGTGGATATGTGGCATTTCAGTGAGGATCTTTCCAAAATGTGATTGCTTGTGATGCTGATCCCCATCATGTTTGGTGACCCCCAAACAGAATGACAATGTGATCAGTAATGTCCTTGTCCTCTGAGCTAGTACCTAGCTGGTAGCTTGCATAAAATTAATAGCAAAATACAGAGACAGGCTTTTGTTCATCAGTCCTTGACCAAATCAGCTTGCTGAAAGAATTAAACATGGATTACTTTTATATTGTATTTTATATCACTACATATGTATAATAATTAATTGTTCACTGTGGCAAAATTTTTTATGAAAGGTCCTGAGCATTCTGGTCTTTTTATGATGGCATCTGGTAGCTGAGAGATGAGGTGTTTCTTTAATGGTGAATAAATTCCTTTTGTGGGGTACTCACTGAATGTAGAGGCTCATGCAGATTAAGAAATTTTTATCCCTCACCTTGCAATGTCTTTCAGCATGTGAGTTTAGCTCACTTAAGCAGCACTTCCTGCTGAATGAGGTCTATTTTTCCTTCAAGCCTGTGTTCTGTGCTTACAGAACCACAAAACAAGGCAAAAAATACTGACAAAATACTTTGTTCTATCTTAGTTGAATATAAGGAAAGCATGTTTTATTTAAAAATCTCTGTCTGGTTAAAACCTTAACTGCTATTCAGGCTAAAGAATGTGTGTGTAGATGTAGGGTAGCAGCCCTGCTTTGACATACAGATTGTCTTTTGATAGAAGAGAATTTGCAGAGTGGGGATGTGGGGGGAGGTCAAATTACAGCTTTCAGTAAATCTGAGCATGCCTGAAATGGTTCTTCTAATGTCTTAAAATATTTGTTGCCTTTTTATCATTGCAAGGCTGTTCCATCTAAGCTGACGGGAACCTTTCTCCCATCTTCTTTAAAAATTGGCTCTGGCCCCTGTGTCAGATTACATACCACCTTACTTTCTGATTCTTGGAAGGGTTCAGCCAAGCATTATGAGTTAAATGCTTAGATAATATTGATGACTGCAGTTCTTTATTGTGCCAAGGGAATCAAAAATAAAATAGAGGTCAGAAGTGAGACCAGTAAACAACACAGTGTGGGCCTGGTCCCGCTGGCATGGAAGGGAAAGGAACAGACCTGCTTGTTTATTTGTTTTCTAAGAGTTGACTTTGTCCTAGTCCTGTTCCGTTGTGGTGTGAAAAGCAAGCTCGTCAGCTTCCAGAGAAAAGGCACTGTGACAGCTTATGTGGCCTGAGATCTGTTCCTGGAGTTTTGTCATGACTTCCAACAGCATTCTGAGCAGACCCTGGGTGTTTAGGTGAAAATGAGTTTTCATCTAATGCACTTGGCTGAGCAGATATAAACCAAGCCTTTATGAACATGAACCATGGCTGCTGATGGGCAGCCTATGCTCAGGCACAGTGGGGTTTCTCGTCCCATAATGATTTCAAGTCCAGGGAGGGCATGGTTAAAGCTTGACAGATGCTGCAAACTTGAAATCTCAAAGGAGTGGATATCAGCAAATCCAAGAGCTGAGGAGTTGGCAGTGGCAAAAAATGGATGGAGGTCTAATTGGTACCACATGTTCCTGCAGCTCATATCAGAAGAGCTCTGTAAACAGCCCTGGGGTAGCATAGTGCTGTGCGCCAGTCTGGTCCCTCCAGAGAAGATCCATGATAATGTGGGGAGCAAGGGAGTAGGAGGAGAGCAGCACCAGGGCAAAGGGGTGAAGCACTGAAATCCCTCCTGCACTGATAATGTCCTGGGATTTTACTATTGATACTGGAGTCTGCTTACTTTGTTCAGGAAGCACTGCTTTTCTGTTGTCTGCATCAGGGCCTGGAAGTACCACAGTGTCTATATCTATGTAGCTGTTGTGGCTTTTGGCAATCATGATCCCAAGGGGATCAAGTTCTGCTGGGTCTTGGGATCTTGACAAGCTTTTTGTATGAAAGATGCTAAGCTTTAAGCACCATCATAACTGCTCCGTGGCAGCAGCACAGAACAGTCACACTTGATTTTTATTTTGTTAGTGGGGATTGACACATAATAAAAACTTTATACAAATTAACTAAGAGGTTTAGGGGAAGAAAGTAAGACGGATACTTCATGTACCCTGTGAGAGTACAAGGAGACCTCAGGTAGGGAGATTGCAATTGCCTAACTGTGGTTTTGCCAGGGACACCTTGCCTGATTTCCCTCATCTTATTTAACATGCTGTAGAATATGAAATGTGTATGAGTGGCAGCATGGGTACCTGACTGTTTGCATGTCTCTCCTCTGGCAGTGAAGGGGTTCCTGCTGTCTGTCTAAAAGGCTTTTGGAGAACTACTGACACAAACACAAAAAACCAGCCAGCTAGTCATCTTGGTAGACTTCTTTTAACCCCCTTATTTTTATTCGTGTTTTGTCAAATTAGCAAACAAAGCATTCTGGAAAGATGCTGCTTGGAGAAACTCATCAAAGAAAATTCTGTGACACGCACCAAGTCAGACACACATTGTGCAGGGCTTGACTCACACTGTGGTCTAATTTGGAAAAGAAAGTAGTGCTGCATGGACACTGGTATTTGGCTTCTCATTGTGGCCGGAGGTGGTTCACCCAGCCAGAAACGAATAGGCTTAGCATGAGAGTACAGAAAATATCACAGGAAATGCTAAACTAGACTTTTATTTATGGCAGCTCTGGATGAGTGTTAATTACTAGCTGAACATAGTATGTTCTAGAGGCTGTTTGCATTACAGCATGGGAAGGGACAATGGCATGTAAAAGGTGTATGTTGGTAGGTAGAACAGCAAAGCAAACTGCTTCAGAGGAGAATAGGGCTTTTCTTTCTTTCTCTTCACTACATATGTAGTTTCTAGTATGCCATGTAGCCATAATGAGGGATTTGCATGAAATTACTTAGGAGATTATATATCTAAACAGGATTTTTATTAAGACAGGGAGGATTACCAAGGGGTTAGTGTGCAGCAGGTATATAGGAAGTGCCGGTTACATCAGATATGTTTCTTGTTAATAGTTGTTTGGACTTCTGGATTAGGAATTTTCTTGTCTCTTCGGAATCAGTGTAGCAGTTTGCAAAAGGGAAAACTATACATGGCATAGAACAGAATAATTTGCTTAGCAAGAAAGGTACTTGTTTTGATTTTAGGAATGATGGTCTGAACAGGCTTTCTTTTGTCTGGTTACAAAATAAATTGGAGTTTTAACTCCATGGCATTATTTAAAAGAAAGACAGAGCATCAATGTGTTTTATATGGGACCCTGTACTGTCCTTTCAACCAAACAGCACAAATGTCTTACATTCTTTGGAGTAATGAAACCATTCTCCGAGCAGTGAACGTGTTTTACGTGTTTCCACTTATTTACAATTAACTACTTCACGTGGATAGCTATTTTAAAACAAGCTAGAAGATCTTTCATTTTGATGGTTGTAACTACGCACTTTATTAATTTAGAATCTGACTTTTAATCAATTTGCCTGGAAATAGGATAACATAATTATTTTCTTCCCTTGTTAGATGGTGGAGAATGTAGAAAGGGAAAGGTGTCCCGGGCTTGCTAACACTGACCAGCCATTAGCAGATTTCTGAATTAAATCTGTCTCAGGGTTTTGTCTTTGTGATATGTGCATCTTTGTACAATTCAATTATTTGAACATTCTGAGTTAAATAACAGGTTAGAAAACCAAATAGGTGAAGTGTGGAAATGTAGCAGAATGAAAATCAATCACTTTGTTGTTGAATACTCTATGAACAATCCTCACAGAAAACATGTGGAATGTGGTGCAGTATCTGATTTATATAATTTTGAGGTCACCTTCTTATTTAGCCCTGAATTAAATAATTTGAGCAAGGCAGGCAGCCTCCCCTTTCACAGGAATGCAGGTTACTTTCCGTAGCTGTTCCAGCTGGGTATGTTTGGTATTTGTGTCAGCTTTTGACAAACACGTCCAGCAACTGTAAGTATGGTGCAAGGAAATATTTGCACTGGAAAATTGATAGAGAAGTCAGTTGCTGGAATAAAAGTATGCAAAAATCGCTGTATTGTAGGGCTAAATCTTGCTTTTCAAATGTGCTTAGAGGGACTTTCTAAAAGTCATAGCCAGAAGGAGAAATGTGATCAGGGAACACCATATTCTTTCCATACTGGGAGAGTTGGTTTCAGCAAGACTTTCCTGTCCTAAGTTGGTGAGACAAGAGGGTGGTCTTGGCAGGATGGACCAGCTTCACTCTTGTGTTATGCTCATTTCTGGCTTGAATAATGACATGGTACTTAAAATGTGAGTGTGAGGTATTAATGTTACATAGAGCTGTGGTGGTACATGGTTTAAGGGTAAACTCAGCAGTGTTAGGTTAATGGTTGGACTCAATGATCTTAAAGATCTTTTCCAACCGAAAGGATTCTGTGATTCTACAGAAATTACTCTCCTGCCGGATGTTGATTTCTGTCTCTCTTAGTACCAGATGAGACATTATTGTGAGGATCTCCCAGGCCATGGGGAGAAGGATATGATGGGATTTTAGTATCCCACAATACTTACAGGATCTGATCTAAAGCCACCAACACTGATTTACTGCAGTGGTATCTGACCATAACTAGAATTTCTAGGTCTCCTAGAAGGAAAAGATTTGAATGTATAAAGAAATTAATTTCTTTGAAAGGGTGATTGTTAAAGTCCCTACCTATCTGATTCTACATCCTTTGTATAAGTTCATGTTGGAGTAATTGCCTCATGTTTCCACAAGAATTCCTGAGAATTTTGAAGAAGGACAAAAGAGATATAGCTGTGTTGTAAGTGAATAGAAAGTTAAAATAAGATAAGGTTGTAAAATGAAGATTGTTAGTGAGTTTGAAATCCATTTAACTCCTCCAGAATGCAGTACAGTGCAAACCCCCTGATTCAGGGTCTGCTAGTTATGTGTACCACAGTACTGTCATGATCCATCAAATCTGCCAGATAAAGAGAGGCCATTTTAAAGTTTCTCCTTCAGGGCATGGTGAAGTACTGTTCTTGCAAAGACAGAAATTTATGATGATGCTAAAAAAAAAAAAATGCAAATGAAGTGAATAATTAATGAATTCACGACAAGACTGAAATATCTTCCTAAAATGCTGCTATTTTTAGCAGGGAGTTCTTCCGCAGTGCTTGTCATGTGATCCTATTGCCTTCTGAGAGCAAGAAAGCAATTTGAATTAGTTTGTCTTTCCCCATAGACATATGTAAGCCAAGGATATAATGCCCCTTAGCATCTGATTCTGCCTTAAAACAAACACGGATGATTTTAAACCTCATGCAAAATAAAACGCTAATGAAATCTATATTTAGAGATAATCTTCACTGCAGCTGAATACCTTTTATAATAGTTTGTACTTTTGAGGCTGTACAAGGGGAATACTGCAATGGGTGTAACTGGCAGATGCTGCTGCTGGTCTGATAATGCTCAATGCAGCTGCAGTTTCGAGCTGGCAAAGGACATAGAGGCAATTATCAACAGGAGGTTGTAGGGTATGGCCCGTGGATAAAGGTTTAATGTGAACAGATTTGTGCTTCTTTTGCTTATAAACAGTATAGACTATTGCTGTGCTTGAACTACTTTGAACTAAAAGTGTCATAGTCAGAAATGCCTGTAAAAAAAATGTTGTCGTATCCACATTGGGATACGGCCACTGCCATAGTGATTTTTCAGGTGTTTAGCATGTGAAACCTAGTCCTGTCTGGGATTTCTCCTTCCTGTGTGGTAATGAGGTATCGAGTGCGCATTAAAAGGGAAGTTAGGAACAGCTTACTTGCTGCCTTTCTTGCTTACTAGAGCTACCACAGATTTAATTTAGAAGAAACCTCCAAATCCCAAACCTTTAGGTGTTTGGGAGGACCTGTCTTTGCAGCTCAATGCCCAATTTGTACAGGTGGAGAGGGGTGTTGGCTTCCTTTCCCCATTTTCACGGGGTTTTTTCCCCCCACATGGGATGGTTCCTGGGCAGCTTCTGTACAGTGGGTAGGGCTCCTTGCACCTGGCTCGTCCCCAGCCTTGGTGGGCTGCAGAGCTCTGCCCTGGGAGCTGAGTGTTTGCCACAAAAAGAAGCAGTGAAATGTCTGGGCGGAAGCACGTTGGTTTGGGAAAGGGTTGTGAGCTGAGTCTCAAGCAGCAGAGGTGGCTCCAAGGGCACCTGCAGCCTGAGGGCAAGCTGCAGGCTTTAGTGATGGTGGACCTTGGGAAGCTCCCGGGTTAAGTCATGGAAGGTGGTTTCTTAAGCGCGCTTGAGCTGTGGCTCTAGTTGTGTTCAGGCACAAGTTTATGGCTTAGGTGCCATTCATACTTTGCTGCATCTGGGTCTTGGTCTATGTTTTCCCTTCTGTGTGCGTTTATCAAAAAGGACTGTTAAAAGATTTAATGTCTGTAAAACACATGCGTTGTATGGAGCTCTGTAATAATTAGAAATTGATCCTCAGCTGGAAGCTGGGTGTGGTTGATGTAAGTGCTATTGAAATGAGAACTTGTTATGAAAAAAATACACTGAATTATCACTATTCTTTTTTCTTGTGCCCAGTGAAAAGACTTTCAGGCTTATTTTACCCAGCTTTCTATCAGCTCTCTCATGCTACAGCTCACCACCTTTTTTTTTCCAGTGTTCTTGCTCAGCAATTTGTGTGAATCCTTCCTAAAATGGATCTGGTTATCAGGTGTCTATGTTTTAAGCAATATTAAGCAATCTATTTAGACCAAAAGGTTGTAGAAGGCAACACACAGACTGAAGAAGTGGGTCAACTGGAAGGAACGGGTTTCTATGGTGGCAGGGGGAACTGATGAATGGTTGATGTCCTCAGTGGGTTCTGTCAGTAGGATGGGACACAAAGACAACCATGATAATGCAAAACTGGAGGGCTTTTCTTTGCCTGCTTCATTTCAGCACACAGGGTTCATGATCCTATTTGAAGTGCTATTGGGTTGTGGCTTCGTGATACAAATTATAAATTAAATGAAGGGTAGAAAATTGCATATTTTTAAAGTAATGAAATGCATCGAGCTCTCCATGCATTGAAACAACATAGAGATTTTAAGACTCTAAATTTTATTACAGCCCGGCAAACTCATTCTACTTTCCTTTATTTATATCTGTTTGTTTGAATGCCTGCACTCACCATTGAAACAATTAGTTATAGAAGTCCACTAACTATAGAAGTCACCGCTTGTGAGCTGCTTGGGAACTATCAGAAATATAAAGTATCTGTTTTCATCTTTGTTGATGCTGTATTGATTTGGGTAATGAGGCTTTGGGAGAATAATTTTTGCTTCACATATCCACCCTTCTGACTGCCTCCTGAAACACTCAGCAATACAGCTTTACATAACTAAAACTAGGAGTATTGAAATAATTTATTCCACAATTTAGTGATGAGATAACAGTTTCAAGCCTTTAAAATAACAATTCTTTATCAAGTAGCTTATTTTAGAGGCTATCTCCTTACTGCTCTTTCTTTTCTTTCCGCAGGAAAAATTAACCCAGGAGTGTGTATTCAGAGAGCAATTTGAGGAAAACTGGTATAACACATATTCATCAAATCTATATAAACATGTGGACACTGGAAGACGATACTACGTTGCATTAAATAAAGATGGAACTCCAAGAGAAGGGACTAGGACTAAACGGCATCAAAAATTTACACATTTTTTACCTAGACCAGTGGACCCTGAGAAAGTACCAGAACTATATAAGGATATTTTAAGCCAAAGTTGACAAAGACAATTCCTTCACTTGAGCCCTTAAAAAGTAACCACTATAAAGGTTTCATGCGGTGGGTTCTTATTGATTAGCTGTGTCATCACATCAGCTCCACTGTTGCCAAACTTTGTCGCATGCATAATGTATGATGGAGGCTTGGATGGAACATGCTGATTTTGTTCTGTGCTTAAAGGTTTGTCCTCCTGGAGGAGAGCCTATGCCCACTCACTTGATTTAGTACGAGAGGGAGTGTGAGAGAGTGAGTGTGAGAGAGAGAGAGAGAAAGGGAGAGGATGAATGGGAGCGAGAGCACGAGAGAGCAGCTGAGNAGCAAAGACCTCTTAGTAAAATAAAAATAAAAAGTTAAATTTATTTATAGAAATTCCAAAGGCAACATTTTATTTATTTTATATATTTATTTATTCTATAGAGTTTATTTTTAATGAAATATGTACAGGCCAGATAGGCATTTTGGAAGCTTTAGGCTCTGTAAGCATTGAAATGGCAAAGGCCACTATGAACCTGTGGTAAATTAATGCAAGTAAATATAAAGGTGCATGGATAACAAAAAACAAAAAACAAAAAAAAACCAAAAAAACAAAAAAAAAAAAAAGCCAAAAATAAAAAGGTAATAATAAAAAAATCTAATGACCCTCCAGTACTAAANGCATTAAATAAAGATGGAACTCCAAGAGAAGGGACTAGGACTAAACGGCATCAAAAATTTACACATTTTTTACCTAGACCAGTGGACCCTGAGAAAGTACCAGAACTATATAAGGATATTTTAAGCCAAAGTTGACAAAGACAATTCCTTCACTTGAGCCCTTAAAAAGTAACCACTATAAAGGTTTCATGCGGTGGGTTCTTATTGATTAGCTGTGTCATCACATCAGCTCCACTGTTGCCAAACTTTGTCGCATGCATAATGTATGATGGAGGCTTGGATGGAACATGCTGATTTTGTTCTGTGCTTAAAGGTTTGTCCTCCTGGAGGAGAGCCTATGCCCACTCACTTGATTTAGTACGAGAGGGAGTGTGAGAGAGTGAGTGTGAGAGAGAGAGAGAGAAAGGGAGAGGATGAATGGGAGCGAGAGCACGAGAGAGCAGCTGAGGGGAGGAGGAGGGTGAGGAGGAGGAAGGCCTGATGCATGCTGGGAAATAGACACGCTTTTAAATTTTTGATCAGTTGTACTTCGTCATATATCAGCATAGCTGCCATACTTCGATTCATCAGGATTTTTGGCTGGTGGCCTGCTCAAGTGTACACTGCATTTACAAAGGCATGGAGGGTGCAGCCTTACTTAAACAAGAGACTTTTCAGTTAATTGCTCTCTGGGTCTTACCCCACTGAGTTTAAAGCAAAGACCTCTTAGTAAAATAAAAATAAAAAGTTAAATTTATTTATAGAAATTCCAAAGGCAACATTTTATTTATTTTATATATTTATTTATTCTATAGAGTTTATTTTTAATGAAATATGTACAGGCCAGATAGGCATTTTGGAAGCTTTAGGCTCTGTAAGCATTGAAATGGCAAAGGCCACTATGAACCNAAAAAAAAAAAACCAAAAAAAAAAAAAAAAAAAAAAAGCCAACAATAAAAAGGTAATAATAATAAATTCTAGTGACCCTCATGTACTAAAGGCGACAATCTCTTTTGTGCCCGTAATATTGTACAAGTATGCACACCACTCATGACACTGAGTCCTCACTCTTCTGACTGCTTATTTCATAGCTTACCCCAGAGGATTAAAGAGAAAACTGGGTCTTCAGCTTTTTTTTATGTGTCTGTAATATTTCCTCTCTGATAAAGTGACTTCTTACATCACTGTAAATTTCACAGCTGTGGAAAATATAGGGATTGGAATATATTCTACTTGTTAAAACCTATTGCAGATTATACCAAAGCTAAATTATAAATATGCTATATTTTTTTTCCTAAAGAGAATGCCAGAAACAACATAATTAACACCAACAACAATTATACTAATTTTAAGATTCCACAAAGAACACATAATTATTTCAGAGGGCAAGAACCAGGTTAGAAGGATCACTCTTGTAAACATGTCTATTTGTGCACTTGACTATCTACTATGAAATTATACAAGTTCCATAGGGGTCATTGTAATATCTTTTATGAAAAATTGCTTTCAGTGTGAACTGTCATAATACACGATATTAGAACCCTTCCTAAAGTAAAACTTGCAAAATGAAACCAATAAATCTCTATCAATAATGACAATGAGGGGGACAGTATTAGACTTATTTTTATTGTTTTTCCTAAAGTATGTTCAAATATTCATGAACCCTAAGTGAGGAAACAGTATTTAATATTTAAGGGTATGTAGCATTTTATGATAAGCACACAAACACATTGATTAGCAGTTACCATTTGGAAATTCACCCTCAGGAAGAGATATTTTTTTCCCTAATACTCTGAAGAAAAGGGAAAAAGAAAAAGAGACAAAAATCATCTTAAAGTCCATGTGACAAGTGCATTTTGTAGTTGTTTTATCCCTTAGGCTTTGAATCCAGTGCCATTAAGTGGAGTGTAGCCTTCACCATGTTGGGAGCAGGGCTGGTCCTGACACCCTGGCTATCTGCATACGCACGGGGGCTCCTTCGGAGGAGCAATGTAAAAGGTTGTAGCCTACTTGTAATTAAGAAATTTTTGCTCTAAAGCACTCTTGTTCATCTGAATTATATTATTTGAAACTTATTTCTGTTCTGGAATGACCTCTGACTCGGTGTCCTGAACAAACATTCCCTTTCTGCACTGAAGCAGGTAGGAGGAGCCATGTCTCAACTGGTGATATCAGTAATCTTAAACATAACATGGTATTTTGTTGTAATTGTTTATAAATGATAAAGATACATAAATTACATTAGTTGGTTTGTAGGGCACTTGTCTAGGAACTGTTATCGCCTGGGAATTTACAGCCTTCATCTGCAGCCCACGCATTTGTCTCCTACCCTTTGGGGCCGCTGAGGCCTGCAGAAGGTTCGGCTGTTGTGGGTCAGTCGGGTGCTGAATCATTTCTGGGGGCAATTCAAAGGCCATAGGAGAAGAAAAAAAAGCACTTCTGGGCAGGACTAGGGCTCACTGCTCTATGTTAAATGGATCAACTCCACCACAAGGAAGGGAGGTTACAACTCTGCTGTTTCAGTAAATCTGACATACACCAGGAAATGATTTGCAAAGGTTAAAATTACTCTGAGTTGAAGCAGCAATATTAGGCCACAGTTAAAGTCTTAATGTTAAATTGACTTGGATTTTTAGTCATAGGCTAATCATTACTACTAGTTAACATGTTTTATTTAATTTTTTTTTTTTTTTGTATTTTTCTAAAGAAAGGATTAAATTCAAGAAAAATGTTACGAGTTTATGGCAGTCCTTATAAATAAACTGTAACCGATTTACTCGAATAACCCATAATGGTGTGTAAATACTGACTTTATGTAAAAATAGAAACATGTAATTTATCTTAGGCATTACTGCAAGACTGGAAGGCCCAGGAGCTGGCAGTTTGCCACTCCCTGCAGGTTCACTGGGTCAAATTTGGCCTGTTTCGGGTAACGAATAACAGATTCTGTTCAGTCCCTTGTGTAAAATGAGCTATTTCTGTTTGTTTTCTGGCGGGGGATGGGCAAAGCCATCGTCACCTGGGTGCTGCTTAGCTCCTTTGCCAAAGTGTGAAGGGGCACGTATGTCCTCCCACTCCTTATGTGATCCTGCTAAAACAGGGCTGCGGAGAGCTGACATGGCAAAGAAGGGAGGCTTGCAGTGCCTCTCCTCCTGTGCAGGGTACAAACAGAAGTCTTCATTTTCTAGTGCTGTCCATCTGGCACCTTTCTTGAGCACTAAAATTCACTTGAAGAAAAATCTGAGGGAAAAAGAAGAGAACAATTGGTGTTATTTACTTGATATTCTGTAATGGTGTGTAAATACATACAGAATTATGTAATTTGTATAAATATATTGCTATAGAATTTTGAAAATGGGTATTATTTGCTTGATGTCCCTTCAGAGCTTTTTCTTTTAACTGTGCACATGTGTAATAATGGGATGGCAAAGAGATGTCCTTGCTTATTCCTAGAAAGGGTGTGAGAATATTCCAGAAAGCCAAAAATCATCAATATTTTCTATGCTTTTTTGCTAATTTGGAAAAAACCAAGGAGATGTCTTATTGGCAAGAATTGTATTAGCATTTCACCTGAAGCAGATCTGTCTGGGCAAGCAGTATGGCCCAAAAGGTGATGGAGATCCAGACCAAGATTATAGGATGGACTGGTTTGGAGCTATATTTGGCAATGTGTAAGGCAGCATGCCCAAATGTAAGTGGGGTGAATGAAACCTGGTAGAGCTGGGCAGTGCAAAGTATAAAGAGAAAAATCCTGGGAAAATTGCCTTAAGTTGCTACCAATCAGTGCAACACTCAAACTGCCTGCCAACAGGATGGGGAAAAAAAAAGGTGTGTCTTTTATAAATGACAGGGTATAAGATGTGGAGGCTGGAGATGAGACTCTGGCCTAAAAAATCAAGCATTTCTGTTGTGCCCCTGAAAGTAAGATAAATGTGAGTTTAATAAATATGTGAATAGGAGGGAGTTGAAGAGATGTTTCTTGAGGCAGTATCTTTGTATACAGAATATGGCAGGAGGTAAGAGAAGATGCCGCTGCAGCATGTTTTTCACAGTCCCTAACTTCTGCTCTGCTCTGCCTCTTGTTCAGCTCTACCACTCGTGATTATAGGAGTAGAAATGGATGGGCTCTGAGCCATGCTGAATACCTTTTTATATGAACTCCTGTGCTAGCTAGTGAATTCTCACAAGGTCCCCATGAGGTACACCAGCAAACTTCAAGATGTGACCAGGCTTCTTACAACTGCAGTTTGCTTTGCAGAAGTTGAGGGGTTCCAGATTCTTTGAAATTTTGATGAAAATCTTGGAAACTCAGCCCCTAGTCATGTAGCTGTGTATGTGCAGGTAGCCATAATTGTAGATAATCTGGGGGAAGAAGTAACCAACCATGTCATCCTTAATATTTTATTCCACATGGCCCATCTTTTACTGATCTGAGAATAAAACAAGAAGACTTCTATTTTCCAGAATTTTATCTGTTCTTAAGCTGTTAGACCTCTCCATGGGTTGTTCACAAATTAGTTCTGTCCTGCCTCATTGTTATCTTTTACCTTACCATAACTACAAGGTGGTTTTGCCATCTCGCCCCTGAGTAAGTACCAGTAGTAAAAACCCATCTCCTCTTGTCAAGAAGCTGGAACAGCCTGCTCCAGAGTTTGTTGCTGAACACTTTGTCATTGTGAAGTGTGCAGGTCATGGATAATTGGCATCTTAAATCTAGGTCTCAAAAAATTTTTCCATAAGAAAGACAATTAGTGATTAAAAACAAAAAATGCTATTGCGAAGGTGTCTTGCCAGGTCAGGTGCCAGAAATTTGAAAGCAAAAAACATTTATTGATGTTCTGGAAATTTTAAGTGAGAATAATAACCAAGTTCCACCTGCAAAGTAATTTATAAAACCCAGGCTTTCTGGTTTTTCCCCTCATGGCTTTATATCTTTAATAGCTTGTGTGTGTGTTTTCTTCTACCCAGTGATATTGAAAAAGATTATTTTATTTTTCATTCATGATTTCTGAACTCCAGATGTCTTTGTATAAATTTTCAGAGTTACTGCCGTCTGAACCCTGAGGCAGCAAAATTGCCATGTGATTCTGGGTTAGGATAGAGGATCAGGTGCATTGCAAAGATGCTGCTCTTGTGTTCAGAGTAGTCGTTACAGTCCATAGGACGATCTTATCTCACCAGAACTATTACATGGAGGGCAACAACATTAATTGTACCTTAATAATTTATACATTTTTTTATGATAGGAGAAACCTTTCCAAATGATCCTCAAGTCATGCCAGCTTTATTAAACCTGCACTGTTGCCTGAACACCCTCTCACAAATATCCTGTCATGGAGAGCTGTGTATAAAAGAAATTTTAGCTCCATATTATTTAGTGATGCAAAAAGTATTTCACTTCATAGCAAAAAAAATCCAAAAAACCCCCCAAAAAACAAACCCAAAACCCCAACCGCATTTCCTTTATGTTGAGGGAAGTTATTTTAAGTTCACAGGTAGCAACTACATAGTCAAAAGAATTCTGGGATTATACTGAACTGTCAAAATGTTTCTCACATTTCTGTTTTCTTGAGAAATCACAGGCCATCAAATTATGGTGATATGCAAAATATGCCCTGTAGAATTTTTTTCCATACCCAGAGGGTCTGGATTTATGTATATCATACTGTTGGAGGCAGTCAGTCCAGGTAAAAACAGAATTTCTGTGATGTTGGAACTCATTCATTGTATTGACAAGCTCCCCCCTGTCCCTGCAAAGAGTAGCTTTAGTTAAAATGATTATTGTTATTTTTACCCTTGTTTAGAGAGTAGGTGTAAACATTGAAACAGTGTCTTGAAATACTCCCTCACAGCTGTGCTCTTGAATGTATACTTCTTTCTTTTCTATTTCTTATGTAGTATGATTTCTATCACTTTTTAGAAATCTTTATGCTTGTTATGAATGTCCACACATTGAAGTAGTTGCAGTCAAATTATCTATCTCTGACTTCTTTGGTTAAGCCAATTTTCTTCTGCTAAATCTCTAATATTTTGGCAGGCAAGGCAGTAACTTCTCAGGTAGGACTCTCATTTTTCTTTTTGTCTTCTTCCTGCCACAATCCATCTTTTTTTATTCTTGGACTGTAGTTAATTTCACAAACCTTCAAAAAGAACCTGCATGGTAGGTCCATCTTATCTTCATTCCAGGGAAGCAGATGACTTGCTGGTAAACAGTTCTCTGTGCATTTTCATCTTTGATACACTGTTTGGTTTGACTCCAGATGAAATCGGTGCTTACATCTTCCTGTTCAGGATAGTTTGGGTCTTTATCTCACTGTGTCCCTAGTATGATCATTAGAAGGGTGTTCTGTGTCTAATGTCAGTTTACTTGGATGTGGTGTATCCATTCCGTTTCTCCTTTCACTGAGCATTCTGTGCAAGCCTTTGTTTATTATCCATTAAGATAATTTTAATATCTAAAGTACATTATGAACATCATCATATTAAGCTGAAATCTCTTGATCATCCACATTGTATTACTTCATGTTGGCAACTCATTGGATTATAAGGATTTGACATGTGTGTTAAAGATGCGCAATTTGGTTGTTAATCCCTTTTGTTGTAAGACTCGTGTTCTCTGAAGAATGAAAGTCAGGTACACATCTCCAGTTCCATTAAGGATATTTTCCTCACTGGCTCCAGTCTACCCCACTGTCCTTCAGAGGAAAGCAGTTTTTTTTACTTCTTCAGTGCATATGGGAATCACTCCCAAATGGCCTCCTGTATTATGTGCTCACCTGTATTTGCTCTCTCCCTTCTAATAAAGCCCCTGCTCTTCCAGTATATTTTCAGCTGCTTCTTCCTATCACCTTAATCTTCCTAAGATAATTTTGTGGTATTTAGGTATTGAGGCAGATACTGTCAATGAAACCCATATTTTGTAATTGTGATTAAGTCCAGTGTAATCTCATTTCCAATCAAGTCAGTCTTTACCCAGTAAAAAAATTCGGAAGAAACAGTGAAGGAGAAGAAAACTGAATGTTACCCCTTATATCAAGTGGGTTTGAAGGAGGCTAATGTGAATTTGCTCATGCTAAGGTCCCTCTCAACAGATTTCCATACTCTTGAATGTCTTTCTGGGATTCTGTAATGTCCATTACTTTCCAATTGTTATTATCTATCATCCTAGCAAAAGCTTTTGTCAGTGTCTATGAAGTTGATGTACAGTGAACACCATGAATGCTCTGCTAAGAGGATGGTGTTACACACTGCCGTAGTCACTGATATTTTCTCTTGCTTGAGATCAGCAGCTGTCTTCCAAGCAGAATGTCCCTTGCTTGTTCCAACCTCTGTAACCATGTGCCTGCCAGGCTGCTGCTTGGTGTAGAAAGGAAGCTGTTTTCTCCTAGTTTATTGTACTGCACAAGCAGTTCCCTCAGGAAGAGACTACCTTTCTTGTTCCAGGACCACATGAAGGAGGTCATGCTTGACTTCAGTAGAACTTGCACCTTTTATCTTTCCCACCTCAGCGCATATTCCATGCACCTAATTAATGTTTCTAATTTTCTGGCCTTTTTATCTATCTGAAATATGCACTATTGTTGTGTACCAGCTGTTCTGAGCAGACTGGTGTTTTTCTTCTGGACTGTCTATGAGTTGGTACATACACACAGGTATTCAGCTAGAAGCATCTCATAGCCCTCCTTCTCTTTAAGACAAACAGGCCTGCTTGGTTAGATTAAGGTGGGATCCCAGGAATATCTCCACTCTTCTGTAGCAGCATCATGGAAAACAAGCAAAGTTCTGATCTCTGTTGTTAATAACTGTCTTTGCTATATAAATTTAGTGGCTATGACCACTTAAAAAACCCCTCAAAAGTAGGTGAACAACTGGTTTGACAGTACATGTGAACTTGTTTATTTCCAGTTCCTCTCTTGTATTGCCTAAATAAACAATTAAAAATCAGCCAAGATATTCTTGAGTTGAAATTTTGAAATCAAAGCTGTGTTACTTGTAATCATATTCTCAGTTCTGATAATAGGTAAGTAAGTGCTCCATAGCTTATGAAGTACTGTGCAGCTGAGCATCTATTTCTTTCTTAATGGAAAATGTGATTTGTTCACAGGAATGTAGACTTGGAGACCACATTCAGCTGTTACAAGGGTTCGACACCTCTAATGCACAGTAGAAGTGCTTACCCCCCACCTGCTGCAGATGCCCCTTAAACCTCCCCTCAGCTGCTGCCGCCCAGCTCCAGGGTTAACTTGCACTAAAGCATAGTGCTCACTCAGACAGGCTGAGGAACTTTTCTGTGCTGCAGGAAAGTTTCTCTGAAACAGGGAAGCCATGTCCCTGTGGAGAGCAGGGAGAGGCAGCAGAGAGAGATGTGTTTAAAACAGGCTTCATCTAAGCAGGGAGAAAAGGAATTTCCTGGGTTTGCCAGGGGAAAATAGCAGAAAATTAGACAGAAACATACAGAAATACAAATGCTTATGTTTCTTCTCTCTACTTTGCCTGTGTGCTAGTCCATTTCCTCCAAGCACAACCTCTCCACTTTCCAGCTAACTGAGGCTGCTTTAGCAACTTTAGAAGACCATGCATTGCACACCTTTAATGAGTGATCCATCTCAAGGGTTAGTTCCAGAATATAAGTGATGCTAAAAGGATTCAGACCAGAGAATAGGGTCTGATTTGTGGCTGGGAGACTCTTCCTCCATATACTGAGGTCTGGGACATCCTCACTGCTGACATGAATGGGTGCTGCAGAACCTGGTCTGCTGAAGTGTGACTTATTCTGTGGTATGCACAACAAACGTGTCTGCTGAGAAAGGGCCATGTCTGGCATCAGGAGATGTCTGTGTTCCTTCTTTCCAAAATTTCCAGGGGACCACAGGCAGCTCCTGAAGATGCAGGAAATTTGTTCCTGATTTTTCTTTGCATAAGTGAGTATAGGGCTAAGCCCTGGCTTGGAGGAAATCAAAATATGCATGATCAGTATAACTGATGCAGGCTTAATAGTGAGAGAAGGTAGGATAGCCTTGAAGTTTTCCTCTCCTTCACAGCTGTCATCACAGACATGGATCAATGATTTTTGTAGAAGTGTTCCTCTTGCTAGGGTCCTGCTTATTCACTGCTTTGTCTCCAACAGCCAGTTAGGATGTATTGTTGGAGCTACAGACCTCTGTATAAATAAATAGGATAAAAACAACATCATGAACACCACAAAGAGTGAAAAAACCAAGAAAATAAGATATGTTTACTTCTAGATTGGCCTGAACCAAAAGTCAAACATCTCAAGTAGGACAACTGCGTAACCTTGGGCTTCTTCCACCACTGCAATTTCTGGGACCTGCTTGTCCCTGTGGGCAGCAGCAGGCAGGGTGCACAGTGCCTGATGGGGGAATCTCCCTGCCCTTGACTCACCCCTCCTGGGGTGTTGGGGGTAAGGGCTGGTATAGGAGGAATCTGGTGGCCCTCTGATTTCAGAGGAGCAAGGAAGGACTAGCCCTCCCAGCCTCCATGCACTCAAAGAGTGGCACTGGTCGGCAGAACCAAAGCCATTCTTATGCTGGCATCAATCCCTGACCTCTCTCAGCAAAAGCTCCCTGAATTTCAGAATTAACATCTGGTTTAAAAAATGAAGTTTTCTCCTAGAGCTATTATTTGATCAAGATAAATGGGAAAATTTAAGTGTTATTTTTACGGGCAAGCTATCAGGTAGGTCCACATATCAATGAGTTTTTTCCTATTTCTATTTGACACTTTCTAATAAAAACCACAGGCAATTGCCCACTTCCTTTCTCCTTGAGAAGGTCATCGGCTGTGGGAAGATGTGGATGGGGGCATGTTATAGAGTAATTTAGGAAATAAAGCTGCACAAAGCATATCATTGCAAGGGGACTGAAACAGTAGTAGATGAGCCAATACTTGAATTCATGTTGTAATTTTTGGACAAAAAATCCCCAACTCTCTTGCTTCTGAAGTCTCTAAGTCATTGGAAAAATGACTTAAACAACAATAACCAATAAAATGAATAGTTACTTGGTAGTGAGTGGAAGCAGAGGAACGGCAGTGGCTCTGCCACTTGGACCCTCCCACTTCAGCTCACTAAGTAGCTATTTTATTTACACAATCTTGGAAGCCCATTGGCTTCCCCTAGATTTATTTTCTGCTCCTATTTTGGCTCAGATCTCATCATCCCTGTCCTTCAGGCAGTGGTACGATCTTCATCTGCCATTGCAGGTCATTTGTTGTGAGTATCTTGGTAATTGTCTAGGTTAGACCTCTATTTCATGCTTCCTTCTTGAACTGTGTGTCATGCAAAACTGGACACAGTATTTCCCATTGTTTACAAGCTGCAGACTTGCCCCATTTCCTTTATCAAAAATAAAGGGGCTCCAATGAGAAAAGTTCTTTTCACACCATGAGATGCAATTTTTCAACCCTCATCCTCTTCCTTGTCCCTGCTGTCATGGGTTTGTTCAAAACCGGGCGGAAACACCACTTAATGTAGTGGTTTCACATTCACCTGCTCACCTGCTCACACCAGGCGAGAGTGCAGTGTAGTGGTTTCATGAGAATAAGGATTAAGAGAAATGCAAAGCAGGCTTAAACTTCAAAGATAAAAATAGTTTATTAACAGAACACAAAAAAA
>VZTR01000109.1:35544-63410 GCA_013400775.1 Chaetops frenatus | reverse complement strand
CAAAAGCAGCCCCACAGCAGCAGCAGCGGCACTGCCAGGGAGGAGGGGGGGGAAGGGGGAGCTTGCCGCAGCCCCGGCACGGCCCCCCAGGCCCTGAGGCCCAGAGCGGCCGGCCGGGCACGCGGTGTTACCTTCCCTGCGAATGGAAGTCAAAGAGAGCTTCTAACTTCCCGCTCTTAAAAATGTAAGTTTTGCAAAGACGCCCCCAATGCTCAAGTGGCCACAAGAAGTGCCCATCTCAAAACCAGCCAATCTGTGGGCTCTCCACCCCCGCCGGAAACCGTGTCCCGGCAGAAGTGGAAAAACAAAACCCCCCCAGGAAGGAGAAAAAAGTTGTTGTCCTTCAAACCACGACACCTGCTTTAAAGTATTAGAGCATCATGTCCAATAATTTAAGCACATCAAAAGGAGGAGCAGTTCTGCTTGAAGTGCTAGTGCTTAACAGGACTAAATCTCTTCATTTGCTGTGGAGTGTGATGCAGCAGAGTATGTTCTTGGCTCCTTCAGAAGAAAGTGACCTTCAGTAGCAAAATCCTTCCTCTGAATGCAAAACCCCATTTGTTATGTTAATTATTCACCAGTTAGCAGGTTTGATTTTAATTTATGTTCATGATAACACATATTTGAGAAGAAGCAGTTGAAAAAGGGTCCATACTGACTGTGGAAACTGGACCAGAGGAATTTTAGGGGAATTTTTCCTATTTTGTTTCATATGTCTTGGCAGTTTTTGAGCTGCCAATGTTTGGACTGACTTGTTTGAATTGCATGAAAAGGTGGCTAAAAAGAAAAGTACAGAGAAATAGGTCAAAATATAATTTCCCTTTGTGTGACTTTTACTGCTATAGTGCTACAGAAACTTGCTCACTTCACTTTGCAGGCAGTGGGGAGGCAGTAGTTGTGAGCTTGGGCCTGTGGCACTGAGGTGGGCAGTGCTGCAGCCCAACAAGGTGGTCAAGGCTGCTGCTCTCAGAGCCTGCCTGTGTGAAACTGGCTCACTGCTGCAGAGGGAAGCCTGACGCTTGAGACCAGCACAAAAAGAGATCCTCAACACCCAGCCCCTATGGACCAGCAGTGCCTGAGGGGCTGGAGGACCACAGAGGCATAGTCAATAGCTTCAGCAGTGGCAGTGCAGCTGGGGCACCTCGGGGACACTGGCAAGGGTCCTGTGAGCTTGGAGATGGACTTCACTTCATCTTCTGCTTCGAGGAACCTTTGCTTGCCTTTCTTTTTGCCACCAAAAAATACCTATGTAGGCTGATGAATTGGTCCCAAAAGTCACACATTATGACAGCTGCCAGGCATAACACCAGGTCTTGTCTAATGTGCAAAATTTCATTTTCTTTGCTGCTGCAGTGAATAAGCAAAAGGAGAGCTCCTGGCTCCTGGAAAGACCAGCAGCATGACTCAGGATTTGGCTAAGCAAATTCCCTTTGGCTAGGGTGGTTGCCATTTTGTAAACTCAGCTTCCTCTTCTGCTGGGACAGAAAAGAAGGCAAATTAAGGAAACTGTACAGTTCTGCTGCTGTAGATACTGTGTTCTTTCAGCATTTGTCATCCTTCCTGAAGAGATTTTTCCCTATTTCCTGGTGTCCTAATTAAGACAGATAAAGATACCCAATGAGCAGCACTGGTCCTGATCTGGTACAGTTTATCCAGAAATCTGAGCAAGCTCACATGTTGTTTAGTTTTGTTTATTGGGAATGGCAGGGACTGCCATAATTGTCTGTCTCAGACAGCAGCGACCACTTGACCAGGCTTTAGCAAATAAAATGCCACAAATACATTCTGAAAAATGTGAACGTAATACTCATGAAGGACTATTAAGGTGTACAGAAACTGGACTGTAAAGCTGTATATGCAGGCTGCACATACACTGTCATCCTGACCTTCAACATTCCTCTTAGTTTAGTCCTAATGGAGATGGCCAATTATGGTTTTATGATATAGGTTTCAGGTAAGCACCTTTTGCTGTTTGTGCCAATCAGAGTCCTGTTGTTGGCTTCAGCAAGGTCTGAGTTTCTCTTCTTTTGTATCTAAAATGAGGGAAGCTATACAAGTTACTCTACAAGCTAGTTTAATTATAAATATGCACAAAGGTTATTGTTATTTCAAAGTGGTGTGTATTTTTTTTGAACTTGACAGACAATATCCCAAAACACCAACCGCAGATGTAAAAAAGCCCCAATGAAACACTTCTAAGGACATTGCATAGCAACTAGGATGATTTCTCACTGGATTTTTTAATATTTTAAACCCTCCGAAATGAAAATACTCCAACTCAGAGGCACAGGAGTCCTTATTTGTTATCAGTAGAAGAACAATAGCAATCAAAATCTTCAGTGAGAAAATTTCAGGTCAGCTAGACAATTCAAGAGGAAAGTCCTGTCTGGATATGTAAAATTTAGACAATATCTAAGTTAGATATTTTCAATAAGACTGAGCTCATGGAAGGTCATGCATGCAACTTTTGTTTTTCATAACTTTTTCTTCCATGAGAGAATCACAAGATGGGGAAACTCAAAAGGAGATTTTGGAAGTTCCTGAAAACCACAAGGAAGTCTAAAGGACTGAGTCACAAAACGTTTAATTGTTTTGTTATTTTTCTTATGGCAGACCAGAAAGAGCAAATTTGTGAGCAAATAATGTCTGATGTGACATTACTTTAAAACTGAAGGAAATGGGAGGTGGCATTTCCTCCTCACAGGCTGAACTGTTACTTTAAGGTGGAAATCTGAATGTGGCTGTAGTGTATCTGATGTGTCCTACTTTGGTGTGATTTCAGTTGCAAAAACGTGAATGCAGGGAGCTGGTACTTGCATGTCTCTAGTGTGAGTTACATGAAGGGCTGAGTGCTACAAACAGTTCACTCCTGCCAGCTCTATGTGGAGCTTGGTTTCTCATATTTTCCATTAAACAGTATCTTCATACTGTTAGTATAGATACAAAAGTTATCTTTATTGATACGAAAGGTATTTCCTGTGTGGGATCTTTAGGTTTTACCCCTATTCACTTACAGCCTCCCACTAGATGGACAGAAAGATGGACATCTGGGGCCATCCCCATATGAATGATCCTGCATCCAAAGCTATGCTAACAACGCTGAGATTCTCCCCAGGGAAAGAGTAGCACTATGGCTCTCCTGAATCTATTCACCCCTAAATTGTTTGACTTTTCGAGCGCAAATATACCCCATGAGTATCTGTCCCCAAACCACCAGTAAGACCTATGCTTTCAGGAGATGTGGCCGCAGGCCACTGTTTCTAAGAACATCACACTTGCAAATTCCTAGAACACTTTTGCTCTGTGTAAGTAAGCTGGGAACATTGTTTTGCTAGACAGAGTATGCGAATGACCACCCAGTGCCCATTTACTCAAGTCCTCTGGAATGTGAATAGATTTGCAGTACAGACTGAGTACTTCTGTTTGTTAACTTAGTGGAAACCACTTGGCATAGGAACATGTTCGAATCATGATGCGGGCTTTTGAAATTCATACTGGCAAGGGATCCAGGTGAAAGGAACAGTGAAACCAAACTTGTTTTCTTCAGGTTAGTTCACTAGAAAAGATTCTAAAAAATCAGTGCTGCAGGTTTTCCATTTCTGATTCTGACCAAACTGACCCTAAAATTACCTGTCCTGATGTACCAAAATATTTCCAGCCCAGATAGGTCATGAAATGTTTGAACCACAAAATGCAGGAAATACCTAGTTAATCAAAATAGCTTCTCAACATATTTGCCATGGTACATTGTGTCAAATGTCAACAATTGCCTGTAATTTAGAGATCAATATTCAGAAAATTCCTATGTTTCTTCTCCCTCCAAGCCCATGTGTCTTCACTGAGATGCTGCTGCTTGCAGAACCTGTCTGTGCAAATGGTCATTGAATGGCAGGCATTGTCAGAGCTTTCATGTTCAGCTTCCTTCTTGTTCATGGTAACCTGTGTTTTTGGGTTCAACTGGCATAGGGATACAAAACAAGACAATTAGGAACCTTTGTGATTACAGTTTGGTGAACTGTCAATTTTTATAAGGCTAAAATTCAGCACCAAGTAAGATCTACTTTCATGTATTACCTTCCTTTGTTAAGAGCATACACTTTATCGTAGGGCTATTCCCAGCTCACTTCATACTCTCCTCTCCCATTCTTGGTTTAACCCAATTCTCACTGCCAGATACTGGAGCTGATGATTGATCATGATGCTTCTAGTGCTCAGGTTTTCAGAATGTAGCTTTGAAAATTGATTAAGACCTGAAGGAAGAGAAAGTATGATAATGCTGGAGCAACATGAGGGTAAAATCTATCAGTTCATGAACTGCTGGCTAAGGAGAATCAATTTCATCCCCTTAAGGAAAAGAACTTGGTTTTGTATCAACCTACTTAAAACAGAGATCTTCACAGTTTCCCAAGATCTGAGTTTTTGCTTTAAATTTCAAATAATGGTGCATGTAATTCTGTAAGCTTTGAAGTAACCAATAGAATTTTGTATGTGAGTTTAAGTATTATGAATCACAGTCTTTGAGAAAGCTGTTTTTTTATTATATGTAGCTACAAATACTTTTACAGATGGATTTTAATTTTTTTAACTAGCTTCATACACAAGTGAATTGATTTTATTATAATTTAAAAAGGAAAGGGAAGTCCAGTGTAGCAATGGTGAGCTGTGGGGCTGACTAGTTGAGAAACTAAAGGGTACAGAACTAGAAGTAAGAAAAATATCTGCTCCTTCCTTTTTCTCACTAACTCTTTGTCTGCATGAGACATGGAATAAAATAAACAACTTATTAATCTGCAGGGTGTGCTGTACCAAACATTGGTTAAGACTGAAAAAGGTTATCTGCAGTGATGAAGCAGCTGGGTCATACGAAAAGTGTAAGAAAAGATGAACATTTTCTATCTTGCTTTTGTCCAGAAATGGTTTTCAGGATAAATTTTGGGAGAGCCTTTGTGGCCAAGCATATCAGAAACTATTGCATTGGCTTATAGACTTTTTTTGGAAGTGGTTCTAAGCAGCTGCATAAAGGAACAGAGCAACAAATTGTCTTGACAGGGTAAGGGGTAGGAGTCCCTTGGCCACTGGTGTCAGCTGTGAGTTTGGACAACCCATGTGGATAAAAGTGGCTCAGCTGAACAACCTCTGCACTGCTGCTGCTGGGCTTCTTTGGACATGTTTTGCCCTATCTCCCCAGCACCCTTCCATAAATAATTATAGAGAGGAAAATAAGATAAGTGTGTGCTTTTGCAGGCTCAGCTCAGTATGGTATTATACATCATTCCCTTCTTGCTTATGTGCTGAACTGTCAGTGTAAGCAGTAGGTTGTTTTTATATTTAAAAAGTAAGGTATCAGGGGAGTGGCAGTTTGTCTGGCATGTGGTTTGCTATCTTTGTCCAGCTTTGTGCAATTTTCTTTTGGGAGGCAGCTTTTCCACCTTCAGAAGAACACCTTGGCAATGGTGTATTCAATTCCCATTTGTTAGAGGTTATTATCAAAGAAAAGGTTCCTGCTCACTGTGCACAGTTTGCCTAGTACAAGCTTCTTTCATTGCCTTAAAAATGTCAGATTGACTCCGGGGGAGCTGACACAGCATCCAGTGTGTTGGGCTGTACCCAGCCATGATAATGTTGCCCCCTTTGCCATTGGTACTGAGGTATTGAGAACTTCATTACAGATCCAGTAAACACAGAGAGGTGAACAATAAAATACAGAGAATATTTTTTAATTGATAACCTGGGAGATGCCTCATTGCTTCTGGTAGATATAACAAGGTACAATTCAAGCTTAATGTGAGATTGAAGTAGCTTTTTCTTTACAGATTGTCAAAACACTGGGAGCTTTAAGAAGCTTGTCATCCCAGTTAGACTGGTGGGAAGGGGCTTTCCAGGAAGCCTGTGTGGGCAAACTTGTGTGGTGGTACCTGTCTGTATGAGACAAGGAATGGAAAATGGAGGGGAGTTAGTGGGAAAGGGGTCAAGGTCTGTGGGTGAGTGGGGAAGCCATTGAGGAAGCAGGGTAAACACACTTTGGAGGGCCCTGGGGATTGGATAATCACTGGGTCAGTGAGCAAAGAAACTGTCTCCTCATGTTTGAATCCTGCTGGGTTCAGGGCAGAAGAACCTTATGTAAGGTCTCTAAAGAAGCAGGACTGCAGCAAAAAATAAAAAATTCTTGTTTATGTAATTTTCTTCCCAATGGAGACAACATGTAGGACACTGAAATTTGGTTACTTACTCAAGTTGCAAAAAGTCTGGGTATTAAGGAACAGTGCAGGGAAAGGGGATATTCATAGACAGCAAATTATTTAGAAATGTGGTGTGAAGCAGAAATAATTGGTGAAACTACAGAAGAGGAAGAGGGAATTTTTCCCAGTAACTGTTAAACATAAAGTAACACTGAAAATTATCCCTCTGTTTTTGGTACACAGAGGATTGGGACCAAGCTAGGCACAGAAAATATTCCAGTGAGGCAATTTTCAAACCATCGATACAATTATTGGGAGACATTTGTAAGTTTGAAAGAAGACATAGTGTCCAGCCTTCAATCACAGCATGTTCATTTCCAAAATTAAATATGTGGCCTGCCACAGTGAGACCTGAGCTGGTGCCGTCATCACCGAGAACAATGGGGCTTTTGGAAATAACCTTATCATATTTGTGTGGATGCAGGTCCCGAGGACGGACACCTCAAAACAGCTCCACCCACTGTGCTAGGGGTTGTGGAGAAGGCAACAGTGGGATCTGCACTCTGCCAGACTAGGATGGGCTTCCTCATGCAGCAGCCAAGCACAGCAGAGCTACAGTGCAGCATGGAGAAACCTGCACCCCCCAGGGGAAGGCAAATGCAGGGAATAATGCAACTGTGGGTAAACTGGCTGGCTGGCACTCAAGATGCCTGGCACTTATCTCATTTTTGCCCTGTGTGGGGCACTTTTACCCACAGTATGGGGAGTTATAATACTGTCCTCCTAATGTGCTGAATGTGCTGAGTGTGCTGTGGGGTATGAGATGCTGCAAGCCAGGCTGGGCTGCTAGATCTTCCCAGAAAGGTGGTAGCTGACAGCAGGCAGCACTGCCAAATGTTTTTTCTCAGCCTTTAATAAAACTGTGAGATTCCTTTTACAGCTGTGCAGTCCTGGAGAAGCTGGAGGCTTGCATGGATTTACATGATGGCAGAGTTTGTCCCTGGTTGTATAGGAGGGGGAAACTGTTAGCATTCTTGTACAAAGAATATGATCAGAGACAGCTGGCAACCTATTTCTGGTACTCACTACTTCAGTTTCTCAGATGACATCTGAGAGCACCTACCAACATTTAATTCTCATTAGTACATTCTCAACAATTTTTGTAGTTTGCATGAGAAGTGAATTCTGAGGCTCTTTTCCTTTGCTATGCTTTAGGGAAAAAATCCTCACGAGAAACACACATCCAACTATTTTCTCCAGCCTTGTGATTCCCTCTGCTGTGTGCTTTGGTTTGTATGCACCCATCACTGCCCTTAAATAGACAGTGTAAGATTACTCCACCATCCCTTTCCTTTGTTTCTCTGCTCTAAACATAAAGAAGTGAGGAATGAGCCAAAAATGTCACAATATATAAAGAGTTTCTGTCAGCAGTCAATAAACTAAAATATCTTGAACACCGTGATTTAAAGTAGTATAATCAGGGATGTCTGGAATTTACCAATATATGTTCCAGGGTCAAAAATAGGAGGGAGTTGGCTCTTGTTGTCTGCTTCAGCCTATGTCAGACTTTAAACTGAGGTACAATTCAGTCTGCTTCAGGCAAGTACCTCCAGGTCATGCCTGAGATGAGGCGGAGACACTTTCTGGAGGACAGCCTTGTTTTGGAGAAAAGGATGGACTCAGCTGTCTCTGACAGATTTCTGAGGATAAGGAGGGGAGGAGAGACTGTGCTAATGTATGGTATTCCCTGGTGGTTTCTACCTGCAGCAAGATGGAGGAAGGCAGCTTGTCCTGGCCATGAAAGGTCACATAATTGTGCTGGAGAGGAAAAGATGGAAAGTCCCCCAGATTGAGGGGAAGGATAATAGTCAGGTGGGTGGTGAACAACACTGAGCAGGATGGAGACAGGTATCTAAAAAGGCACTGAGTGTACAACCAGTTTATGGAGGCTACTGGCTTTCAGAATGAACAGTTTTATTCTCTTGCTTTTGCTGTTCTTTTTGAGCACCTTGTTTTCTCTGCTTCTGCTTATTTCACTTTATGGTTTTGCTTTAGGCTTTCATTAAGGTCAGCTTTAATATTGGAAAAGAGAGAGGAATAATTGATTTTGATTCAAATGTGAGCTTGCGAGCAAAAGAGGACTTGTGCAAAATCTATTCAATCCCCAGATCTAGACAGATATTTCAATTTTTTCAGCAGTTTCTTATACTGAGACTGCCTTGAGGGTGAAGTCCTCACATCTTGGGAACAAAGAGGACAGTATCAAATGTTCATTTTACCTTGAAGCAGGACCCCTGGTAGCATGACCCTTCATAAGATAATATGTTTCTATCAAACAGTACAGTTTCTTCTTAGAGTTTGGTGAATATTTTTAAACTCTGACTAAAAGAAGAAAGGAAATGAGTTTTTTCTTACGGCAGACAATCTGTAGGGGAATGGTTGGTACAAAAATGGATTAAAAACCATAAAAAGCTACACATGGAAAGAAGAAAAGCAAGCTGCCCTTGTGTCCATCAAGTTTTCCTCCTGCTTCCATTCTCCAAGGTCAACCATCACTGCAACAGGGACATGGCGTATGCCATAAGTGTGGGACATGTTTTTAGACCTTTTAGAGCAAGAGTGTGCCCTTTGCATCAGCCTCAGATATCCTGCATCTGCCCAGCTTTGCCACCATCAAATCTGCTAGAACCAAAGTGGTCTGGTGGCTGAGGACTTCAGAGCTGTGTGCAGGGATCCCTGCCACTTGCTGCCTGGAATGGATGCTTGTGTCTCCTCTGGCATCTATTATGGAGACTCAGCATCCTGTCTCACAGACATGCTTTCTTCACCTGCTCCTGGACTCTTCTGTGGGAATGTGTTTAGGGGAAATTCCTGGGCTCAAAAACAACACTGCAACATTATTTACATTGAGACTAAAATGATGTTAGCTTCCTCTTGCCCTATTTTTCAGCCAATAGAGAGGAAATGAAGCACACCTCCCCTGACAGGTAGAAGGAACAGTACTCATCCAGGTGTCAATGGTTTTTGGGGTGCTGTGCCCCCAGAAGTGCAGGAGCCAGTGCCTGGGAGCTCTTGGAGGAGCTCTGCAGAGAGACTGCTGCTCTTTGGTTCTTTCTGGCATGACTATGGGACAAGTGATGTGAGGTGTGTTGGGATGGCCAGGCAGGATGTGGGCAGGAGCAAGGAGAATGAGACAGGCAATTGGAAGTTGATGCTGATGGAGCAGCAGGACTGTTTCACCACTCAGTGCTGGCAGAAGCCCAACTAGAGAGAGGCACAGAGAGCACCAGAGCCTCTTTCTCAGAGACTTGCTCTGGTCTGTCCTTGGGACTGAGTTACACACTGTAGTGGTCTTTTGTCAGAGCTTTCTACAGTGCAGGATAACAACCTCTGTTTCTGGTCACTAGAAGACTTGTGAGTGTCTTGGGAAACAACTAAAATGGGGGACAGGGCAGAGCAGAGACATTCCAGCGATACTTGGATGTATTGCTATACTACACCCGATCCAACCTCCTTGGAGGGCTTTGTACACAGCTGGACGCTCTGCAGGGGCTCAACCCCCACACACTCCCCCACCCCACTGAGTCTCAGCCTCTTGGCAGTGCCTTTGCTGGGAACCATTGTGAGTTGCTCAGAGGGGAAAAGTGGGCTCAAATTCCTCCTGCTGGAGAAGCAAACCTGAGGAAAGGCCATACATGGATATCAGTGTTGTTTGCATGACAAGGCTCTGTGATGCATCTCTGATTTGCTTACACCCACACTGTGTTTAAGCTGCAGACTGCAGATGACCTCTGTATGATGTGTATCTTATGCTAGTTTGGAGTCCAAATGCATACAGTTACTTCTGAACAATCTCCGCTGAGATGCAAACTGAGTTCAGTTTTTGAGCTGAGAGGGTACAGGATGGGCAATTCCAGCTTCTGAATGAGGAGAGAAGCTGTCTGCTCTTTCAGACCCTAGCACCAGGCTTGTGGAGGAGGGTGCTGAAGATGTGCTGCATAAAGGTTTTGAAGTTATTCTGGGGGAAAATAAAAGCCAGGAAGTGTACAGTAGGAGTAATCCCAAACCAGGAGGGAGGTGAACTGCTTAACCCCAACAGATGCTTTCTGTCCAGCTTTCATGGAAGCAGAGTGGTGGTGTGCTTGGAGGAACAGTAATTAAGACTCTGAGGACAAGTTAGGAAAACAACCACTGGGTTTAATAACCACTGCACATGGGACAGTGTACCCCCACCAAAACTCTCCATGGGGCCGTGGCAGGGGTGCCAGCCCTTGGCAGATATCTGCTTTGGTGGCAGGGACTGGTTGTTCCAATCACGCCTCAGATCTCATCTACAATTTTGAAACAACCCAGAGTCTTGAAACCTGTCTCCTCAGGCGTGCCCCTAAACTAGAACAATACCTCACCCACTCAGCCCAGCAGGGTTACTTTCCTGTGAAGGAATTTTCCATCTTTCACTCAGCAAGTAGAAATCCTGGCTTCTAACAACTCCTAGGCTTGAGTAAAACTAAAATTTGAAAGGAAAAACACATAATTAGCTTAACGTTTTCTGAACATATAAAACAATATTGCAGAACCAAACCCATCCTACTCCTGTTTGAACCTGTAAACTGTTCCCCCACCATTCTACCTTCCATACTATGTCCTGCAACCTGCTCCATATCTTATCTCACTATATTGCTCAAGGTGTTTTCTAACATCCAAAGTATCTTTTAGTGTTCTGAATGCTTTTATCAACATCTTGGTGTAAGCAGTAAGGCTGAATAGGCAAACACTTTTTCACATTAAGTTTCACTTAATAACTGACCAAAAATTCACCATCTCCTATTAATAAAATGCTGAGCTGGAACCATCTCAGGCTTTTTAAGCACACCTTCTGAATATTTACATCTGGAAAGTACACAGTGTTTACAAGAACAGTGTTTATTTATCCAAGAACACTTCCACAGAAAAGCTTCTTTATGACAACCTGTACATTTTCCTTTGCGAGTTTATTGACCTTTTGCAATGCATGGCTATTTGTTTGGTAAAAATAATAGCATTGATCTTAACTTGCCATGTGCAATACATCTTGGTAACTTGCCATTAAAAAATATTATTTGGGTGCCAGAAAGCCCCCCATGTCACTGGGAAGAGTGTTTGAGTCCAGTGCAGCTCAGTAGTAAGCAAGCATCACTATCTGATGACACTTGCTAAGTGGCTGTAGGAAAATGAGTCCATGCTAGAAGCTCACTTGTTAGCACATCCCCAGTGATCCCGCTAGCACTTTCAAGCTCATCTAATAGTTTTTGTCCTTGGGCCAATGAGGCTATGCAGCTGGGGGCTCTGCTGCTCAGGTGGCCCTGCCAGGTGCTGCCAGTGCAGGGCTGGTTGGCAGACAGGCATGCTGCCTCTTCTCTGGTTAATGGGACAGCTTTCAATCCCCTCTCTGCCTAGTCTGGCATTTCCTCAGAACTAAGCATATTTGTTCAAGAGCATTTCCGCAGAAAAGCTCCTTTATGCTTTGCTATACATTTTCCCTGCCAGCATCCTGACCTTTAGCACTCACCCGCAGGTTTCTCTCAAGAGAGTTCATTTCTACAGTCCTCACTGAACTGCACAGAGGCCAGCAAGCACCGACGTGGGGATGGTACCGGCTGCCAAGGACCACTGTGTGAAGAGCTGGGCTTCCACAAAATGTATCTGGCTGTGCCAGGTGCCGCTGGTTTTCTAGCTCTCCGAGTACCTGGTTAAGCAAAGCCGAACTGCTCAGAAGTGAGAGAAGGCAGGAATGATGGAGGAAGGCATGTGGGCAGGATGTAGATATTGACCAACCCCCTCTTTTCAAATTGCAGGGGTAAAGAGTCTTTAATTTAGTATTTTTTATGAATTGAGGTTACCTCCAAGTTTGAGTTAATTAAAGGAGATTTCATGTAGCATTTCTTTCCTTACAGAAGAAGCTGTTTACTTGTGCAGGAAGATATTTGAAATAAAGACCTGAATTTCTGTTTTGTTATTTCCCAGGTTCATTTTAGAGTAGCATAGGAGCAGAAACTGAATCTGGTTTTCTGTGATTCCAAGGGCCCTAAGCCCAAACTGCAGAATCATAACCATTGATCTTTAGTCCAAGGAATAAGTACACCTTGCAGGTTAGAGTGGATGGAGGAAAGAGGGCTAGGAAGTGGTATTTCAGATGTCTGTGTATGAAGAGCTCACTGTGTCACTGGTGGTAGCTGAAAGTCCTAGATGGGACCTGAGGATGGGAAATCTGTGCATGAAGACCCTGACCGCTGGCTTCACAGGGGCAATTAATAATTGGTAGGACTTCATTAGAAGGCTTTAAATCAAGACTAGAAACCGTAAAACACTACTGGTGGTCTCCTTAGGAAGACATTGCTTTTAACTGAAGAACAATCAGGGTAAATTCTGTACTGAAATTTATGCAGGGACTCCAGCTCGATGTCCAGTGCACCATGGCTGGGATTGCTCTGGCATTGTCTGGAGTGCCATACAGTGACCTGAGATAATACCTGAGCCTAACTTCACCTCTCCCTCTGGCAGACGCTTGGCTTAGATGAAAGGAAAGGGTGCCAAAGGAACAGAAGCTGCAGTGAGTTCTGGAAAAGCAGTGAGGAGATAGAGGCACCTTGGGAACCTGGCTAGGCTTTATGCTGAGTCTCCTCCCTTGGTTTGTGCAGTCAGGACTTATACCTGAATTGACAAGGACAGGGTCTTCTGACCAGAGAGCCTCTGTCTCTGCAGAGGAGGAACAGTCTTTGGGGACCTATGTGAGGGCAGAGAGCAGATGTCAGTAAGCTACTGCAGGAGCCAAAGGATATAAATATCATCAAGCTACCAGTGGAGAAAGGTAAGAGAACCACAGTTCTCTGTAGCCTGTTTTCCCTGAAATTTTCCCTATAGCTGATAAAACAATACCTTTATTTTCAAAAGCTCTGAGGTCTGATTTCAGTGTCTGCTGTTCTTCCTTTGAGTACCAGAGCAAAACCAGTGAGCCATCAGGTAAGTGTGACTAAGGTGTGTACTCTGTCTTCTCCTAACTACTCAAAATCTAATTCAGGTGAGCTCTGAACTTGAGCCCACTGGGGATGTACAGAGCTAAGGAGTAGGTGTTCATCCAGCCAGGATGCTCACAACAGTTCAGTCTGACTTTTAAACCAAAATTTAAAAGGCAAAACCTCCAAAGTGCAAAGCAACCTAAAAAGTTCACTGGGAGTTGATGGTATTCAGTGCCTCCCAGGTCTGGGCTGTCAAAGAGTGATTTTAATAGCATATTAGGTATGAGATGCTGGAACATGATCAAGACCTAGCAAAAGGAAGTAGATTTTAATTAACAAGTTCCACATGCTATGTATGAAAAGTAACAGCCATTAAAATTTATTAGAATTAAGTTGCATATCAAAAGCCCTTCAATGTTGAGTTTGACCACTTTAATTTAAAATGAACATTTCTACACAGAGGTGGCACAAAAGAAAATTTGCTTAAGTTTGATTTTTATACTACTAAAAAGGATTTAACAGCTTAGAATACATGCTTTACTTCACACCATACAACTGGTGAAAATTGGATTAATGATGCTGCTTTCAGCAATACTACTGGCTAATACTAGATATGAAACCATTCTATACTATTAATAATTTTGACTCACAGAGTTTGTTTTGCTTAATTTATTTTAAAAAAAAATTTTTTACTGTAGAATGCTAAACTAATGTGTAAGCAAACATTTATATTGATATGGTGAGTTTCAGCCAGTAAAACCCATAACTAGAATGGAATTAACTGTGTTTGGATTTTGAAATTCTAGAGAGTTTCATCAAAAACAGTCATATGAAACCAGAAACTTGAATAGGTAGTTTGGTTTGATTTTGCTGTTGAGTTAACATGAATTACAACATTACTGCAATAAGAACTACAGAGGTGAAGTCCTGCTTAACTGCATCCTCACAGTTCTGTTGTCTTCCAGTTCTCCCTAGCTTTGGCATGTCATTTTAATTGGCAAGAAGATACCTTTTAATGTTCTTACAGTGTCATAGTGCTCTGCTGCTACATCTGAAGGACTGGTGTTGGCTAGAGAATCAGATGATGGAATGCGCATATTTTCAAGTCCTATTCACCAATTGGATTGCAATCTGTGATTTCATACATATTTCAGCTGGTTTTAACTGTTGCACAAAAGCTCATTTGGAATTTGTATTTAAAAATAAAATAGCCCAGAATGTAGCTGCGTGGAAGGAGGAATGAATAGACAGGTCTGGAGGGGACCTCTGAGGTCACTGAATCTAGTTTCTGCTACTGCAAGTAACCACATCACAGGGTCTCCTTCAGAAGCATTCATAAGTCTTCAGAAAGCCTTCTCCACTATGCAGAACCTTTGGTATTAAGTGCAGCCTAACTGTATGGCACATACATTCCTGATTAAAAGGAGAGGGAGTAAAAATTAAGTCTGTGCTGATGGAAGTTAGTATTTACCGAATAGTGGAAACCATCATTCCACCCACTAAAATGCGATTAATCAGAGCTTGCTCTGTTGCTCAGCACAGCCAAAGACAGGAACTGCTTTACAGATTCGTATTGTGCATAGATCACTGGCCACCATCCCTGGAGTGTAGCCATGTTGCCCTCATGTCTGTGGTAGGTTTTGGTTCAGCCCTCTGTCTGCTGCTGCTGTATCGCCTGTCCCCCACACTCCCAAGCCACCACAAGCACCATAAACATAATCAAACAAGTAAATATTGTAATTTTTTAGACTGGGATTCTGAAGCTTTTGATTTAGAGTTTTCAAGCTTTTCCCCATAATCTGCTTTTATTAAAGTGATGGCTCAAACTCCACTGTGTAAAGTCTACCTTATATGTCAGGAGGGAAAGCTTATCCCAAGAAGGCCAAAGAAGTCTCCAGGCTTCCTGGCATACCAGGCAGCTCCCTGTGGGCAGAGGGGTTCTTGCATATGATTTTTCTCACAGTGTTTTGTACCACCATGTCAGTATGGACTTAAAGAAAAATTCTGCTTGTCTGTCCCTGTTGCTGTATTGGTGACCCTCGTGTGAGACACTGCATGGAGGTCGCAGGAGGATGCTTTGACTGATGCCTTGTTTTCTGAAAGGCAAGCTGCCTTTCTGCAGATCCAGCTCCCTATGTTTGATGTATGCTCTGATGATCATTTGTTTGAATGCTGAACACTTCATGCTTCCCTAACTCCTGCTCCTTCCTGGGCACTTTTCCAGAGCCCCACAGCCAGGCTGCTGTGGAGACTGCCTGGTTCCTTGCTGCTTGCACAAGCAGGAGGTCCTCACATTAGTTAAGGGGATCACTGGGATCTGAGGTTCCCACCTCCAGCAGAACAAGGACTTTAGAATTAGTGTGAGCTTCAGAATTAGTATGAGGTTTAGCAATTTCATTTTATACTCTAAGAATCATGCTCTAAAACCTCTTGTGCCCTTGTCTTTCACACCTGTGTGGGCCCATCAGTGCTACCCAACACATCCCACGCAGCCACCCCTTGGGTCTCCCCACACACTCTTCCACTGCTGGTGGTCAGTCTTGCCTCTTTGCCATGCCAGCTGTCTGGGTTAATTGCACTCTCTCTCTTTCCACCTCACCAATTCCCCATCTGTTTTTCTGCTACAGCTGAAACCCCTTTTGATCTGATCCCAAAATACTGACTTCTACAGGAGCCTGTGCACACAAGCTGTTCCTGGGAGCAGGTCCTTCCTTCCCTCCCACTCCATGGCTCCAGATGATGTTAGCCTGTGGGGCTTATTGCTGCAATATGGTAGTTCTCCGTGTCAAGAGCTGGATCCTGAAATGTTGTGGGAACCAAGGTCTTCATCTCTAAGAGTGCACACATAGCTGTATTTTTTTGGGAACCTATTAATTTGGTTGAATTCAAGACTGTACTTAGGGCTTGTCTAGAGAGCATCCGGAACATGTAGCACATTGTAGGGTTGAAACTTTCTATCCTAAACTGTTCTATTGGCATGCTACAATACACAGTATAGCCAAGCACATAGGGAGCATTGATCCCTTCACTTAACTTAAAAGACATTTTATTCGCCCTAGCAGTTATTTAACACAATTATCTATTTATTCAATTTAGTTAACTTAATGCATCACGACTTAGACAATATATTTGGACTGGAGACAGAGACCATCATGTTAATTGAAACTGCAATATGGTTCAGTTATTGTGTAGTCATGAGAACTTAATTGTGTGATCAGAAATGGTTATTTACTGCTGGTGACTATTTTGTATCCCAAACACTGGCATTGATAGTAAACCAAAAGGGCAAAATTTATATGTAAGACAAATCTTCACAGCCTTATCTGTCTTCTGGATCATAACATGGAATACCCTTTTCACCAAACATTTCTTAAGACCGAGGCAGCCTTTTTCACCCGTGGATTAAGTGATTGAGCAGAGTATTTATGAATGGTTTGGTTGAGCACTTTCCAAAAGTGTACTTCAAAGTCTCTGAAGTTTCTTGGTGCTGTGATAGACAAGACAGGTACACATGGTATCCCTCTACTTTCACAAACATGAATGCAAGGGACCAGAGTACATACACTGCAATTACAGGATAATCAGAGAGACATTAATGTAAACGGTTACTGAGGAGTATGTGTTTGGGCAATTGAGTCTTCCTTTTTATGTGAGGGAGAAAAGGATCAAGGCAAGCTTGCAGGTGAGCACAGAAATCAGCAAAATAGAAAAGCGGTGTTTGGGAATTATTTGAAACACTTAACCCATATAAGAAATTACTGTACCAACCTTTTTTAATAGGTTGATAAACAGAATGGGTTAGATTACACCAGTAAGAAAATCAGTATCTTTGGTGAAGATTTGAAAATTTATAGAAAAGAAAACTAGTGGTAGTCATCCCTTGATGTAAACCAAAGGAGAAAGCTGGCTTCAGGGGCTACCATTAAGCCTGCTTTTAAGGTTTGATCTTGGAAAGCACTGAATATCCTCAGCTCCCATTTCAGTCAAAAGAAGCTGAATGTCTTTTGCAAAAAGTGGAGTCAGCAGCCTTTAGGTGATTTATTGTATTTAAAACACTGAAGGTGATTTGATGACATCAGACAAAAGTTCTAGAAAGGTCTGGAAGGAAGGCCAAAATCGTGTTAGAGAAAAATGGCGAATTGGGACATTGGAGCAATGAGACCCTCCAAGGGGCTAGAAGGGAAAGAGTTACCAGACACCTGGTTAAATAAGAGTTCACAGGAATATCAGTGTGAGGGCAGGAAAGGGGCAGATTTGTGGAAGCAATCCCCAGTTCTTTGCATTATTCCCTGTGCTCCCTGATTGTATCTTGCTTCCTGTTTGACTGTTCCCCCAGATTTGAGCTGGAACAAACAGAAGGAAAGCAAGAATTGGCAGTGACGCCAATGTTCATATAGGGACCCAGAGGAAAATGGGTGCAAGGGCTTGCTGGGCTGTCTGGAAGCCTTCCAGACTTGGCCCTTCTCTGTGCCAGCTTTACCTGTCCTCTGCCTTTTGTCATGGTCGTGAGACAAGGCACAACTGCCTCTCACTGAGATACCTGATCCAGCTGTGTACCCTCTGCCCAAGTTCCCACACTACAGTCCTTACCAGGACTGACATCCCATCCTAGGCAGAACACCTCAGGCTTGTATGTGCTCTTTTGCTTGTATGTGCCCTGAGGGCCCAGACAACTTTTGTCCTGCTCAGTTTGGAGGTTTTACCATAGGTAGAAGGTATAAAAGCTCTACTCAGCTGCTCTTACCATGGTGTCTGGTGCAGGCCTGATCTTGGCTTTTAAGTAACTTTGCTTCATTCTTCTTTGGCATCAAAAAGTGCCAGCCATTATAAAATTACTTTTTCCCTATAAGGCACTGCTAGAAAGACTGAAGGGTGACAAGAGACCTTTCCCCTCCCAGCTGGAGTTGGACTGGCTGGATTCAATTGCCCCAGCCACAGGTGCTTCCTTTCTGTGTCCCCTCCCTGTTCAGTTCCCTTAGCCCAGTCAGCCTCTCTGCTCTTGCAGCTTTTTGGAGGAAAGTACAAAGAAAGTGGAAGGTTTACAGAAGAAACTCTGGGTTCAGCCCAGGAAAGAAAACAAGGCTGAGATTTCTGCTGCTGTGCTTGGTCACTGAAGATTCATGCTGGGAGTTCTTGGAGCTTTTGATGGTTGGGGGGAAAAACATCTTTGCTCTCTCATACCCACACAGTTCCCATCCATCTGAGGCTCCTCAAGTCTCCTAAGTGTCCAGCAGATCTGAGCTAAGCCCAAGTAAGCTGGACTCAGAAGTTCCAGGTTTGGGATCTGGGAAGCACACAGGCTACTTGGCTGGCACCAGGCTACTCATTGTTAATGAGCCCTGTCTCTCTCCACGATTTATTGACTTGAGCAGAACTCTGAGCTGACCAAATTATTCTGTGCCTCTTGCTGACAGCCCCGGCCAATTCCACCTCCCAGCAGGAACTGAGCTTGAGGCTTTCATACATTCAGAAAATAAGAAGCTTAGGACCAGCAAGTGTTTCTGCATCCAGTTTGCAGCTCACAGTCCTTGTTTCAAGAGCTGTGAGCTGTACAACTTCAGATCTCTGCAAGAGCCCTTTAACTACCCTGCCTGCACTGTGGAAAGAATTACACTATTTTACAGTTGCTGCAACATGAAATGGCATGGAGAAACTATCCACAGAGGAAGAGGCAAGGATATGTATGTGTGCATGTAAGATAGGCAGATATATCTTGGAAGAAAGGAAAATGAAGAATGCAAAGCAAAACCATACCTGGAATTCATTGGGCTATCTGCAAAAGTACTTAAGGGGGCCTCCTTTGGGTTAATTCTTTCATAGGTCAGCAGAGAAAATTACAGTCTGGTTGAGTTATTTTTTTCACATTAGTCTTTCTGCAGCAATCACCACCTTCTTCTTCATAATCTTTAGATTAAGGCATGTATTAATTATTTGTACATCTTCATCCCTGTATGTGGATGTTTTACAAAGCAAATAAAATGAGGTCTTTTTCTCAGCAGAGTGTGTAATTTAGCACAGGCAAAACAGGTCAAAAATTTAGGTGAGGAAGCAGCAATGGAGAGGACAGGAAGTACTTGCAGAGGGGGCTGTTATTCAAGAAGAAAAGCAATGGCCTTCAGTGGCTGGAGAGGGCTCTTCTGCTGGGAAATGGATCTTGAAAAGAATGACCAAGACAGGGGTGTTTGGAAATCAGTGTTGGTGGCAGGGTGTGATTCAGAAGAAGCAAAGTCCTGGGCAATAGCAACAGAGGTCATACAGGGACATGATTGGGTTGTCCAGACTCTCTGGTGTGACTGAGACAAAAAACATGTTGAAGAAAAAAAATGTCTGGGTGGGGAGAAAATGAAAAATTTCACTCCAGTTGGTTTTCCAAAGTTCTCTCTGCCTTTTCTATTTGTCAACTGGAGGCCATGATGATCTGACCACGGGACTGCTTAAAACTCATTTCAAGTAACTGAAGGAGTAACAGCCTCACAGACGCAGGAGGATGGGCTGTCCTCCGCATGTCACTGTACACAGCTTGTGCTGTGGAAGAAGTCAAGGTTCAATCTTTACTCCTGGATTGTTGCTGCATTTTCCATGAGCTGTACACTGAAGAGTATGGCCTTTGCTCCTGGACTTTGCTCCCACCTCTCTGCTCTTTCCTGAGCTGGTGTTTCCCACTGGATCAGACATTCAGCAGGAGGAGACAGGCATAGCACATGGGTGTGTCTTATTTCTGCTCATCTCATCTGCATCTGAGTGTAGCTCATGATGCTCACCAAGAGATACAGGCAGTTCAAAATGCAGGTAATTTGTAGAACTAAGAAACCACTCCCCCCCACTTCCTTCTTAGTCTGGGAAGGTTGGAGGGCTTTTGCATTGTCTCAGAGTTAGACAAGCAGCTCCCCTGTCCCCTCTGCTGAGATGCAGCCTACAGATCCTTCCTCCTTGGCCTCTTATGACCTGCAGACATTCAAAACTGCCCAAGTAGAGCTGTCAGAAAACTTGCTGCCACTATGAGTGCATCTGGAGTATAGTGGGGACCTGGGAACACCCGCCTCAGGAGGTGTGCCCCCAGCTAGCATGCTCTCTCATGGCTTTTGGGTGCCTGGTCAAAGAGGTGCTTACATTGCAGTGTGAAAAGAAAACTACCAGAGATTGGATATCTTTGCTAAGAAATGATATTTTTATCCTGTGAAGCTCTGAAATTTAGAAGAAATTCCAGTTTGACATATCCTCGAGATATATTGCTGTTTTTCTTGTGAAAAGCATAAAAAAAGAGCTCCTCTGGATCTCATAGCTGTCACTAGACTCACTCATGAGGAGGAAAACTCATGCTTGGACTTCTTATCTAGACTGAACCAAACCCTTTTTTTCCTGCTAACTGTATGTTTTGAACACCAACATGTTGCAAGGGCTCTTTCCCTTTCTCTGTCCCTTGAGTTCATCTAGTCCTTCAGAGCTTGTTCCTGAGTAAACTTTAATCGGAACAGGTAAGTGTCTGTGAAAAATAATGTTTTTCTTGAATCACTCTTTTCCAGTAAAGAATTGCTCAGTTGAAAAATTCTCTACCAAATCTGCAGGTAAGAAGAGCTACCTTTACACAGCTGCAGCCCTCTCTGGTCCATCTCTTGTAAGGGAGTCCTGCCAGCCGTCTCTCCACAGATTTCCCATTTACAAACATCTATTTATTTACACCTTGCTAGCTCTTCCAACCAACCCTTGGCCTGCCTGTGCAGTTCCCATGGTACAAGTATCCTGTAAAACATTTAGCTGTTGTGTCATGCTCACACTGAGCTAGAAGTCTGTCTGTGCAGACCTGCACACCCTGGCATGCCCTTCCTTATAAAAGGGTCTGTTAAATGTGAGGCATGAGAGTTTTATTTGTATCTATATTAAAGCAGCTTGCTGAGGTTTCTTAGAAAAAGTTCACAATACTTTTCAAATAATTGACAACTCAAAGTAATTGTTTTGCCCTACAGACAACTTTTCCTGCTCATCCTTTTCTGTCTCTTCTCCCTCCTCTCTAAATACAAAATGAAACTGAAACAAACGGCACCAACAAAAATAATAACATGAAAGATCTTTGCTCATTTCATGGAATAACACCTCAGAACCTCTGCTTTTCCCTGGAATGGCTTGGGAGAAGGCTAGGGTGCACTCTAGCCTAAATGGGTTTTCTGCAGATGTTTTCTGAAAAATGACATTATTTTACTCATGTGAAATCAGCCTCTCTTCCGGCATTTCTCAGGGCCACTTCTCTCCTTGTGTGACACCAGTGCTCCTCTGTTATGCATGAGAAGTCTACTCTACAAGTGATGGATGAGTCAGCCAACAAAACAAGAGATGTCCTGACCTCACTTAACTGCTGTAAATATTTTTTATGATAAAAAAAATTGATTTACATACATCTTGATATGAATATAAAGTCTGTCCTCCCATTAACAGGTTTGAATTTAGCAGTTTACTAGGCAAGTTGGCTATGCACTTCAGCTTTTAAATATTTATTTACCCAACAGTTCTTTAACCAAAGATACTTTCCATAGCAGCTTTCTATGTCACGTTACTGGTAATATACAGTGACTTAAAGAAACATGTACCTATGCACAAATCATGGGGTGTGTGGGCTTGACATTGTTTTAAAGGTCATTGCTATTTACCACCAAACATATTTTCCTGCTTATTTAATAACGGCATTTTTGGACAACAACATGTAAAATGTTTCCATGTCATAGTCAATAAACAGCTTGTCTAATTAAAAAGGTGAGGAAAGTTTATATTTAGAGGAGAAGGGAAATAACGGATACAAGACACAGCTGCTGATATTTGGATACTACTTTGTGAGTGTAATGTAATACTAAGTACTCAGACATAAATCCCATGCACTCAGCAGTCCACTAGGCAACTGCTTGCCTTATGTCTGTATTTTAATTTTTCTTGGAAGTGTGTGCACACTGGGAACCTGGTCACTTAACAGCTGGATTATGGCACTGGTGTTTTTTGAATTCTTGCAATTTATCACCTGTTTAACGGCAATTCACATGCTCCCTGGTTAGCACTGTCCCATCATTTCTTGACCACTTCTAGTCTTGTCTGGTTTCTGTGTGTGAGAATGGGCCTGAATCCAGTAAAATATTTAAGCATGTGCTTAACTCTGAGTGCCTGATAAAGGAGAAGGCTTGGGAAGTATGGACACAAACACTCCTCTAAGTGCCTGCCAGTTATGTCTGAGGGCTCTTCCACCAAATTGGCTGCAAAGAAGAGAGAGAAAATTGATGCTGTGATAGACAAAGTCTCTCACAAGAAGAACGCAAGCAGGAGAAATAAAGAAAGAACAAAAGAGGCTCAAGCAGGAAGTAGCACATCCCCGGGGCAGCAGTTAGCCATACACTGGAAGTGCTGAGCCACTGACCCGGCCACAATACCCACTATAAATGCTGGTGTCCATGTTTCACACAGCTGGAGGCAAAACCTTCTAAGTAGTTGCTGGCCATTTAAGGAGAAAGTGTCTCCTGTGTTTTTGGGATGCCTCCTAGCACCATGTCAGCAGTGAATCTCATTTATGTGCTCTTCCTTTCTGTGCTAAAGGCATCCTTGGCACTGCCGCACTGAGATGTTTCCCAAAATAAGGCCTTGCGAATCTCTACTCTTTGTCTTCCTTGGGTCTGCAGCTTCCTTGACCTGTGTAACCCATTGAATCTCCATGAGCCTGTTCTCTGCCCATCTCATCCTTATCCACAAAGCATCTCCTGTATGGCACTACAGCAGATGCCTCAGCAGAAAGCAGTCAGAAGAAATACCACACATTTCCTTTGTGCAGTTTATCATTAAATAATCGTTAAATTTGTGATTTGGTGCATGATTTGTTATCACTGGTTTTTAAATGTTGTATTAATTTGTTTCTCCCAATGTTATTGATGGAGCCCATTCAATAAAACTGTGAAATGATTTTTCTCTCATTGTAACTGTGTCAGTACTCCCACTTTAAATAAATCATGTTTAGATCCCAGAGAAACCTATTAAAAGAAAACAAACATTTATAGCAGGCTTCATCCACTTTTTCTGGTTCAAGAGAAGCTGACTCCATTCACTTAGTTGGGCAATTTAAGCTGGTTGGTCACATTTTCCATTGAAAATATGTAATTTTTCTCTATTAAGAACATTCAATAAATGTCACCTGTGAAGTTCTTCCCTGCTTGCAGATGTTCAGATTTTCTCCCAGTTTTATGCAGTTTGAATTAGTATTTGAACTAGCTAGAGAAAAACTTTAAAAGCAAAGAGAGAATACTTTCCACAAGAACACTTTCAATGTTTTTATTTTTGTTTGGTCTTTTAGTACAGCAAAACTGGACAATTCATATAAGACATGCAAAGGAGTGTATAATAAAACAACAATTTTATTTTTGAAGAAATGTTGTTTGACAATGACTACACAGATTTTTCTTCCAAACTATTTAATTTAAACCATATTTAATTACATTTACTATATTACAGTGATTTAATAAAGTATGACTTTAATTTCAGTATCCATCAAAATATAAGACTTTTAATATAGAAGAACTCCTTTAATCCCACTAAAGAAAAGCACTGGAGCAAACTCCAGTAGTGAATTTTAGAAGATTTTTTTAACTATTATTGATTATTATGTAACTTGGGAGTTAGTTTCCAAGAAGATGAATACTCTTTGAAAACTTTCTTTTTTCCTCAGTATTTTGAGGTGTTCTGTGACCCAATGCTTTCTTCTGCATTTTAAGTGACTTCATTTCCTAGTTGCTGCAATAAGCTGGGCCCCTATATTCAGGATTTATCTCCCCAGTGTACTGCAATGCTATGTAAAGTTTCCCAAGTAGCTATGTATAGCTGTGTAAACATACTTGTCATCAGTAAAATAATTGAAAGGTGCTATATAAAACTGACCTCAGGTGCATAAGGTACATGTGTGTATTACCAGGGATCACATCAAGTTATTGCAACCAAATTTGCAATATTGCGAATTTTATGTTCTGCATTTGTCTTTGTTATGACTGTTTTTCTTTTGCTTTTCCCTCACAATGATCAGCATACCTTCACTCAGAGATTATTACATAGATTAACATCTTTTGAGGCAAGAATATTACAAGCATTTTAAGCAGCATGCACAAGCATTTGAGGTTATATAAATTATAAATAATGATACTAGAATGCACAGAATTCACAAAACTCAAGCTATCTGAAGGTTTTGTCAGGTCAATATTTTAACAAAAATTCCTCATCTGGGGCTGGAGATGTTAGGTTATGAATAAGAAGATTAGAGGTTCTCAGATGCATAACCAATAAAAAACATAACGTCTCAGTAGTGTTTCCTTCTCAAAACCTGGATAAATCAGGTTAGGATATACACAAATGTTTTTCTCATGCTCTAATTCTGATAAAAGTCACTACTACAGCACGTTCAGTGAGTTTTCTCCTTTCTCAGGGGTAAGACTATGGAATCACAAAGCAGTATTTTTTCCATAGAATCCTTTGGTGCAGCACTCAGGTCAGTCCTACTAATTGTGAGGCATTGTCTGATGAATGGCTCTGCAGTCCTTTCATTGGAAAGGCTTGGAGTTGTGTCATATTGATACAAAACAGCTAAAAAACCCAAACTTGCCAAGCCAACCAAAAAAACACCCCACAAATACAGCCAAAACCCCCAAACAGACAGTTTTGAATTTGTCCAAAATTCCTGTTCATCCCAAATTTGCCATGCTATTTTGTGATGAAGTCAGAAAATGTGCATCATCTGTTTCACAGCCAGCACTGTGGGGAGCTATCCCACACTTGCTGGGGCTGACTTGGCTTTCTGAACCCCAAGTAACCAGGGGAACTCAGCTACACAGAAGGTGGAATTCAGGCTGATACAGATTTGGGAGGCACATGTGCAGCATCTTCCCTGCTTTTCCAGCAAGCTGGCTAGCTGCTGACATTCTTCGAGCTGAGAGGTTGCTTGCAGGCAGTAACGCCAGTGTTGCTGTTGGTGCAGGGTGCAAGTATAGGGCCCCTTGTGCCATTGGATTGAGGTCACTCAAAGGGATGGTCACCTGGGTGCAGTCTGATGCCTGAAGGGAGACTAGGACACATGTCTACAGAAGCACATGAGCTCCACCCATATAACTGACACCCGAATCCTGTTTTTACCAACAAATACATAGATTTAGAGAAAGGTGGGTGGAGAGGGCAAGAAAAGCATGTTCACAAAATTGTGTAAGCTCACTCTGTGCACAGCGTGATAGCTGTAATATCAATTATGTTCCCCAGCTTCCAAGAAACAGCTGACCACAAGGCTGAAACTTGTGTGGGAGGAAGAGGGAGCATGCCTGGCAGCTGGCCTCAGACACAGGAGTTGCTGTCACAGGAGGACAGATTAGTAACAAACTGGATGTACTTGGAACACAGCATAAGATTTCCCAGTTTCAGCCTCAGTTTCTTCCATGATAATAACTTTCAGAGGGAAAAAATGAGGGGACAATGGGGAGATTTTGCTCCCTGTTCAACTTCCACATCTGTAATGTACTCAGTTGCAATGAAGATGGGGATAAAACTGTTTTCTCCTATAGATCTGGGAGGCTTGAAGTTGTGACTTGTATTTTCCCTGGTATTAAACTAACATGGGTATGTAGTCCTAGATACCTGCACTCTCAAAGGATATTGAGATGAGAGCTACAGTAACTCTGGGAAAAGGGAATATTATTCCTCCTTTTTCTGGACATATTTTAGGATTATCTGAAAATAATAGTAATATTTAAAAATAAAGCAGTCTCATGGTTTCACAAAGAGGAAACATTAAACTTGGGGTACCTTGGAAAAAACAGTATGTTAAATAGAATTTTATGGCTGTTTAAGGATATTTATGAGTTTAAAGACTGATTTTTCTTTTCCTTGGGCCTTTACATGCTGCTGATATAGAAAGAAAAGTCAGGGATAATTTTTAGCTGCTGCTTTCATAAGTAGGAATCAATAAAACATTTCAGATTGGACACATACATGCTATGTTTAGAACAACCACCCACTATCTACCATTTGCTGTCACACTCTTGACAGAATGAAAAAGACTGAGTTTCACCACTTGTTTTTAAGGTGTTTTCTCTTTAATACCTTCCTCCATGCACTTCATTTATTTTAAAATGTACAAATGACAGACACTATTTCTTTTTAAAAGTAGACTGAAATGCAGAAAGTCTGTATTTCATGGCTATGGTATTGTAATGCCTCCAGCTTTGTATTTCCTACATCATGAAGAAAGTTTACTGAAATGGATGAATCTCTACAACTTAACTGAAAATCTAGTACAAATTACCTCATTATAACATGTGAATGAGCTGCGGAGTACCCAAGTGTCTGGGGACCTATCCAGCAAACCACTTTGGAGGCACGCAAGGAATCCTGGAAAAAAATGAGAAGCTCTTGTGCAAGGCTGCAAATGTTTGCAGAACACATTGTAGGTATTTTTCAAGATTGGGCCAAAATGCTCATGACTTCGCAAAACTGATAGTTTATGAAATAACACAAGATTCTTTCTGTCATGATCTTATCTACAGGTTATTTTGTAATAGCTAATATTTTACATAAAGCTAAAACAGTACTGAGGTCTATGAAAGAGCAGTAAATGGCCCAAAACCTGGGCTGTGCATAGTTTCATGTCTGGTTTGGGAGGGAGGGCTGAACTGTCTGTAAATCATGCTCCTAATTCTCCCCCATGAGCGAGGACCCTGCTGGGTCTATCCAGCAGGGCTTTATCTGCCAGCAGGGAACCCACAGTAGGGCTGATCCCTGGCCTGGGTGTGCTGTGAAAGTGTGAAGGCAGACTAAAGTTAAAATTGACCAGCAGTCCTGGCAAGTGTGGCAGGATAGGATTCCTGGGCATCACATGGTAGAGGAGGCCAGACCACACCTGTTCTGCTGCTAACAAAGTCACTGGGAGTTTCATAAACCTTCCTTCCTGAGTTTGAGAGGACAGTTAGCCCTGCACATTTTTGCAATATTGCATCAATGTGCAGAACACTTTTGAGATGAGATGGACCTTTCCCCACTTCAAGACACCTTCTGCATTTCTAACCTGCCTCATTCAAACCTAACTGGTAGCCTGAGGTATCCCCAGGCGATGGGGAGACTGCCTGGTATCTTGGACAGTTTTCTGATTTTATTCTCTGCACTGTCTTTTTCTACTCATCTTTATGCTCTTGCACTTTTTCTCTTCGAGTATTTGCAGACCCTGCACATATACTTGAGCAGAACAATATAGATTTAACCTGTGTCCTCAGAAAAGGAGTCAAACCACTGACTGGCTTATGGCTGCTTGCTGCTATGGGGATGTCATGGGTTTGTTCAAAACCGGGCAGAAACACCATTTAATGTAGCGGTTTCACATTCACCTGCTCGCCTGCTCACACCAGGCGAGAGTGCAGTGTAGTGGTTTCATGAGAATAAGGATTAAGAGAAATGCAAAACAGGCCTAAACGTCAAAGATAAAAATAGTTTATTAACAAAAAACAACAAAATCAAAATCAACCCCAAGGTGGATTCTTTTGCCCCCAACCCCCCCTTTATCTTCCTTTACCACCATCTTTCTCATCAACAACACAGAGAAACAAACTTAGAAAATCCTTGGTCAATTTACCACTCTTGAAATAGGCTTTCATCAGTTCAATTGGAAGAAGAGTCTCTCTTGTCTCACTATGGAGATTTTTCC
>VZTR01000109.1:0-34889 GCA_013400775.1 Chaetops frenatus | reverse complement strand
CCCGGCCTCAACCCCTGCACGGCCCCCCAGGCCCTGAGGCCCGGAGCGGCCGGCCGGGCATACAGTGTTACCTTCCCCGTGGACGGAAGTCAAAGAGAGCTTCTAACTTCCTGCTCCTAAAAATGTAAGCTTCGCAAAGACGCCCCCAATATTCAAGTGGCCACACGAAGTGCCCATCTCAAAACCAGCCAATCTGTGGGCCCTCCACCCCCCGCCGGAAACTGTGCCCCGGCAGAAGTAGAAAAACAAAACCCCCCCAGGAAGGACAAAAAAGTTGTTGTCCTTTAAACCACAACAGGGGACAAGGTGGAGGAGATGATGTGACTTCAGCTGATGAAGAAAGCAGTCACACCCTGCATGTGCAGAACTAACCTCATGGAAAATGCTATTTATTGCTAAGCGTTCACAAAGGTTACTGTAATTATAGAACCATTAGGCAGCAGGGCCTATGAAGCAGGGTCTTTATCGATCCTGAGAAGCAACTAATGCACTCGGAGATAATCTAAGCAATGCCACCCAGCTTCATCAGGCTGTCCAGTGAGTTTGCATATTGCTCCCATGCTCACTGAATCAGCTAGATATATTAAGAGAGTAATCTGAAGAGCAATAGCTGGGTAGTAAATCAGACAGTAGGGAAGAGACTGCATTGCCTAGGTGTAAAGTAGGATTTCTCTGAAGTGATGGTTTTGGGAGAGCCTTTTAATTGATGGGCTGTATTACTGGATCAGTTTGGCTCAGAGAGAAGTTCTTACCGGTGCAACATTTTATTTGTGAATGAGTGGTTGGTGTGATGCCTGTGATCTGTCATTCTTCAGGCTCTGGAAATACAAGCCCTAACATAGTGGCAAAGGACACCCTTTACCAGTTGTCCTGGTTTGAAGGACAGGTGTCTGCTAAGGAAGGCAGGGGGCCTCCCTTGGAATGGAAAAAATGTAAACCCTTTCCCTCCGAATTATTGCAATTCTGAAATTAAGGGGCTCACAGGCAAAGATATGGGAATAGAAATAACAGTTCTTTACTAGTATTTATAATAAAGCAAACAAACAACAACTACTATGGCTTTAACAACAAACAGAAGCAGGAACCCAGTGAGAGCCTGCTGGCTTGCAGGCACCTCTGGTGCAGTGATGGTCACAGCCGGCAGGGGGTGCTGGTGGCGCAAGCTCGGGAAGCACGTGCTGATGGTGTGGTGGNTCAGGGATCCCGGGTGCCCATGCGGATGGCAACAGGTCCTGGTTCCGGACAGAGACTCCTTCCGCAGCAGAAGAAACAGCTCTCTGCAGAGGTCCAGCAGCAGCTCCCTAACATTCTCCCTGGCAGCCCAGAGCGAGAGTGCCAGCCCCTCCTCCAGCCAAGCCTTTTGCCAGCCCAAACTCCAAGGTATCCCCCACCCTGTTGAGAGAAAAACTCTCTGAGCTGGACAATTCCGGCTCTCCTCAGCTCAATCACTTCTTTTGTTCTTCTTAAGTACCCGGCCATTATGGTCCCTTTAGCAACTGATGGGCAAAAAATTCCAAAGGTGAAAAGAAACAAAAGGGAAGAACACCCAAACCCCAACACCAGTACAGCACATTGACTCCACTAATAGTAGTACAGCCATAATCATGAAAGACGTTTCCCACATCTATTAGCCAACTGTTCACCACCCTTTTCTTGCCTTGATCTCTCCTAAAATTCCTTTCTTCCCATGTTGCCTACCAGAAAGAGGATATAAAACCCTTGCTGTGGAGGGGGTCATACACCTTATAACTATGATCTTATTTATAACTGTGATCTTATTTTGGTAATCTTTGGTTTTCCTTCCTTCATGAACTGAATTGTTTATCAGTGTCACCAATAGCCTTATGTAAAACTGGGTTAAACACAGTGAGGAAAGGACGAAATAATTTCTGATTCTTTTGTAAATCATAGTCCCTACATCTCTTAAAAAACCATAAAATTACACACCATTCTTTTGCAGAGGAAGATTATTACAACTTTCAAAACACTGGTAAAGGATGGAAACTGAAGGAAGAAGAGCCTTCATTGTTATCCAACATGACCCTTCTGGATCTAGGTGTAAAAAGCTAGCTTCCTTTCCTTAGCTCGGAGCTGCTGGAACTCATGGCTCCTTTACTAACAGCTACTTGGAAACAAGCAGAGCCCTAGGATCCAGTGTTTCAAGAGTACCTAAGCATGTATTTCCATCTTGCAATCTACTCATTAATATTTAAAGAGGCCCCTAGAAACATGTTTTAAAGAGCAGCTATGTCAAACTGTCATGGTGTCAGTTCCTTTCCTGAATTCACTCTATGTTCAAGTGGAGCACATCAGTGCTGTATGGAGATTCTAAATCAACATTAAGCAGTGGCTCATTCCTAGTGTACCCATTGCTACTTACAGGCCTACTGCAAGGTACATATTCTAGTTTTGTTACTGTCACAGACAATTTCTGGGAGAAATGACATTCAGGAGGTGGCCAGAATGGAGTCTCATCTGTGAATACCTTGAAAATCACCATTCATTCTGTTCAGTCCGAGGTGAGAATTATCCCTGTGAAATCAGAGCAGGCAACCATCACCTGTACAGTTTCTGTTGTGACCACTGTCTTTAAGCATTAATATTCCTATATGAAAGCTAAAGAGCCCTGCAAAGGGCCTTAGAGCCAACCTTGAGTGTGGAACACCTGGCAAATAACTACACAAGTTGTGTGCATGCACGTGGAGGCTGGGAATCATTCCCTTATCACATATGTGAGGAAATGGGGAAAAATCTAGGTTGATAAATGAAAGTAAGAGAGAACATGAGGACAAAGATTTATGGGGAATAGATGTTCCAGGTCCAGGCACAATGCATATTTGCTCTAAAGCAACAAATCCATGGAGTAATTAGAAAATGTAAAGCACAATATAAAAGCTAAGGGATATTTGTCCTGATGATTTATACTTATATAACATTCCCTTCCAATTAAATTTATAGCCATTTAGCTGTACTTATATTTTTGATCTGTTAGTTTTGTAAGAGTAATGCACTCAGTGCCATTAAGGAGAAATGAATCAGATAAGCAAACTTCTGGATGGGAGTGTGGATGGGCAATTCTGCAGCCTTATGCTTTATTCTCACAGGATTTACAGGCAAGTGGGAATATTGAGGGAGAGAAAAAAAAATCTGGCATGTTTGCAAGAATAGTTTGGAGCTCATCAGACAATCTATGCATATTTTCACAAATATTTGGAGAGCATATGGGGTGGTGGGAGAAAAGTACATAATTTAGACCTGCAAAGAGGCATGTTTAACTTGCACTCTACTCTGACCACTTACATGGAACTTTACTCCCCTCCACTCTCTAAACACAGATAATTGCTATGGCAACCACTGTATTTCAAGACTCTTACACATATACTTGCACCTTTCTTAAAGGAACACAGAGCACAACAATGTGGGATAGTCATAGTGAATCACTGGGCTGTTTTTTATTTGTTGTTAGCCAGCTGTCAGGATTTAGGGAAGAGCTGGAGACTTTCAACCCATATCAGTTTCAGGCCAAAACCAGAAGATGTTTAGACAGACACTTTGACATCTTTACTAAGAAATTGGATGTTGTTTGGTAAGTCATGGACAAAGGAATGACTGATGATCTCTCTGGATGCAGGGTGAGAAGATTCCTGAGCTAGGGAAGGAGATTAAGGGCCTAATACTGAAAACCAATGAGCCACCTTTAGGATTAAACACACATTTATCACAGCAAAGACCTGTGACACTTGAGGAACTCCTTGGTAACACAGTGAACTTCCAACATTGCCAGACCTGGAGGGTAAATGCGCTGGATGATTGTTTTCAGCTCCATTGCTACTTGCTATTTTCAAGTTTTAACTCCAGCAGCCCTACAGAAATACAGACCCAACCGTGCTGTGCTAACATAGGGCAGGAAAACCCCTCTGCCTCCAGTGCTAATGATATAACCTGCTCAGAGAAACACCCCAGCCTGTAACGCCTGGGTGCACAAAGGGCAGGGAGTGCAAGAGGTGCCAGGGTGTGTGGCAGGTGCAGAGCCAGCATGTCAGCACCAGCCCTGTCCTTGCCCTGTGCTGCCTCTCTCCAGGGCTTTCCTTGTTTACTTCAAGTGTCTGACATGGGTCCAGGAAAGTGGCACTCGAGTGAAGGTGCCAGGCCTTTGCCCAAAGGGCAACATCCAATGTGCTGTATGAACATGGTTAGTTGTTTTCCCCCAGTTATAGTTGATTAGCAAATCCGGAAGTAAGAAAGAAGGATCAGTGTTGTTTTGTTTGGGAGCTGAACACGCTTTATATTTTATTGGTTGTTTTTTTTTTTTATTTATTTATTTTTTTTTAATATATCTTAATGATCTTGATCTCAGTGTTTGCAATCTGGACTTCTACCTCAGTTGGTTCTCACATAGTTTATGAAGCATTACTAGATGGCATTATGAAGATGTAACTTTCAAGGAAGAAAGGTCTGAAATATCTGAAAGAAGCAATATCTAAAACAAGCTTGCATGGCTAAAGTGCAATTAAGCCCTGAATACTGAAGTATCTCTATAACTCAAAATAACACCCCTTCTCCCTCCCTTTAAAAAAAAAAATTCCCTGTCTGGGAGTAAGGATATCAATTTGCCTAGATAACATGTTGATTGTGGCTTTTTCTTGGGAGATTTTTTCCTTCCACCTTTGAAGTACAGCTCATCCCCCTTTGCAAAGCCTTTGGTATTTGTAATAAATCTCAGGAGTTTGCTCTGAACTGGAAGTCTTCACAGCAATTTCAGTCTGGTAAACCACTTATATTTAGTTTCCACAGAAAGATATTTGCACAAAATAATAAAACTTTTCCTCTCTTTCCATGGAGATTTTGATCATATGGGAATCCTGCTGACACTGGAATGTTCTCTTTTTGCAGTTCTGGAAAACTCTGCTTAATTTAAAGACATTCGCAAACATCCAAGAGCTGGTCATGTTAAACTGGAGAAGGAATTAAGTATCCTTCTTTAAAACATTCCTTGGAATCTGCTCATTCACAGGCGATAGTGTAAAACAGGGTTACCTGGAACAAGCAAAAACCTTGTACCCCATTCCCTGGAAACGGATGCTTAACTTTTCCATTTCAGCTGCCTCATAGCCTTTCACAAAAGATGGAAGATGAGAGACAGTTCATTAAAAGCAGAAGTGCAGGATGATTTCCCTTCTTCATTTACTTATTTATTTATATATACTGGAATTTATATCTTGGTTTTTTGTTAGAGAACTTGACAGAAATCTTCCGTGATTGCCACTATCAAAATGGTATCACAAGTGTATGTTGCAGCATTTGAAGTCAGTTTTGGAAGAAACTACAATCTTCATAATGTAGTGAGAGTTACCTCTTAAGGGGACACATGATCAGGATATGAATTTTTTTTCTTTGAAAGAAAAGGGAAGCAGTATTTTTATTACTTGGGTATTTATCCTACTGTGATCCAGTTGGGTGGCCATACCAAAGAACATTGCTAACACAGGGAGGCTACTGCCTGGTCTTCCTCCGCTGCTGACAAGGAGGAGAAATGGGCTGTACTGGAGGTGCTGGTGTCTGCTGTTCTTCGGGTGGAGTATTCTGAAGGGATTTTCAGCTAAGCAGACCTCCCCAGTGGCTGACTGGTTTCTTGCATCTTTTCAAATCAAGTCTGAATTTGGCTTCCAAGAGTAAAAGATGGAGCTGGAATTTGCAAGCCAGAATACCCATCTAGAGGCTGCTGCTCCCCAGCAAATTGTACCAAATTCTGCTGATTCTCTGCAATGTATTTCTGCCTTTCCCCTTCCAGAGGCACAACCTTTGGGCTTTCCCTCCTCTATCTTGCCACCACTCCTCCGCAGACTTACAGGAACTTAATTTGCTTTTGAAGCTCTTCCAGGTTTGGCTGAGGTTTGTCAGTGGCTTCAGGGGTTATCAGGGAGGCCTGACACTGCAATCACATATGCTTGATTTTCTAAAAAAACCCCCAGAATAAATTCCTTGCAGTTTGTTACTGTTGAAGTCAACCAATAGGTCCACTGTCCACCAGTTGTAGCTGGCTGGCAGACTTTTTATGGGTCAGCAATTCCAGGGAGGCATGATGGCACACGGGCACCCCCAGGCAGAACATTGAAGCTACCACCACAAATACATTGTCTGTTTTCTGGGAATTTTCCATTCCACTGGGGTCTTCAAAAGGGCTCTGCTATATACCTAGAAAGAAGGCTTTGTCCTTGTTTTTGTATTTCAACTTGCATTAGCAAGAAAGAAGTATAGGAGGTAAATGATTCTGTCCCAATCCTTTGGCCAAAGGACTGTTCTGTGTTTAGAAGTTTGGAAAGGTGTGATCATAAACAAATCTTCTAGTTCCTCCTTTAAATCTTTCTGAAAATTGTGAGATGTTGAAAGGATACACGAATCTGATGATTCTTGATGTCACATATTAGATGTCATGTTTAAGAAACAGGCAAAAGGTAAGCGGCTGTGCAGATATATAGCATGGAAATTTAAATGTCTTATTCCTATTTATGAAAAAGTAATGGTACATGTGCTCTACAGGCAAGGATAAAACTGAGAGGCTGAACTTCATATGATTTAATGCTAGAGTAGGTCACAGGGTCACAAAATAATGCATAAATATAGAATATTTGAGAAACATATGTGCAGAAACAAAGAGTATTTGAGAAACATATGTGCTGATGCACAATTCATAATAATGGAATAACCTTATACCAAGCAGGACAGTTTTATTTGAAGTTCTGTCATTTACTCTGCAGGGTATTTTCAAAGATTTATGTTTATTGTCATGGACAGTATGTCTGTTTAGAGTGTGTTAAGCAGTACTTTTCACAACAATTTAGTACTGATACTTCAATTCAGACAGAATCTTAGCCAAGTTGTGTCTAGAGGAGAGACAAAGAAAGATAATGGCAAAACAAAGATGACTTTAGCAAACTGACAAACACTGTGGTTTGCCAGCCACTGACAAACATGAACAGGCCAGTCTAGGACAATTTTGTATACACAGTGTTTTACTTTGGGAGGGTGTATGCTATAAATATCCTGCAAATACCATGAAGTCATGAAGTTGTCTATAATACTGAATGACTATCTTTAAAGATCTGGTAAAGCACAGATGTGATTAAACAATGAGTGGATATCTAGCAAGGTTTAAATGTAGCTCCACAGGACTGAGTAAAGTTGTTCAATGTAATTTCTTTCTTTACTAGTCTCCTTTGGCATTGGTCTTCATCTTAAAGCCTGCTAGAACCTTTTCACCACAGCTGTAAATGCTCCTGGCTTTGATAATAGATCTTTTTATTTTTCAGATTTTATCTAGTCAATTTGTGTATTTTGTTCCTAGCAAAAAGGGCCAGACCATGTTCGTTAGCCTCTGTTCCTGACCTGGATTCACCTCACCCATTTTTTACACATCTGAGGTGTTCACGCCCTTATACTCAAAGATGAGGAAGAGATGAGAGAAAGTTCCAGAAGGCACTGCTTTAGATTTGTATTAGACATTATTATAGGCTGAGATTAAAGGATTTCTGGATTTCTTTTCAGCATATATAAAAGAGTCTTGGATGACCTGTTCATAATAACATTATGGATTAAAATAATTTTTAAATGCCTAATATGGGGTGGAGGAAACCTTCCTTGTGACAGTATATAATAGCCTAATCATGATCTCCCAGGATTTTAGCAATGGCACCTATACTTTCCTAACTGTATTAGGAATGGCTCTGGGTAGGTTTTAGGTTTGCACTACCTTTGTCACAGTTGCATTATGCTGGCAACAGATCCTGTGTATAGTTAGCCCATTCAGGGTGTGCTCTTCACATTTTGAATGGATGTGCTCCTAGTTTATTGCATAAATCAGTTTTATAAATCTTAAGTACAGAGCATGCCATTTGATAGCATTAAATATTATCCCATTTCAATTGCTTCACTCCTTAAGGTCATCCAGTTCTTCCTGTTTGCTCAGATTCTCCTCCCTAATAAGAATGTTTTCCAAATTTCTGTTATCAGAAAATATCTTTAGCAAGCCAACATTTTCATGGCAAGGTATTTCCCCACTTGCTGTTGTCTTTAGTTGGTTCCAGGTGCACCTTACAATTCTTGTACTAATACCCACTTATTCCAGATTAATTTTAAAAAGAAAGATTATATCTCCCACATAAATTTATTTTTTTATATTTAATTTCTCTGAACAAGCATTCTCTTGAGTCTGGTATGCTACTTTAGGTAACCTTTTATCCTATTTTCTATTTATCTCCATGTCTTTAATTATTCCTATCATACATTTTTTTTTCAAGTTGTACATTGTTTTGAATTCAAACCATCAGGTTCCAAAGGTCTAGATTCCTTTTCTCTTCACATTAAGAATAAGGTTTTCCTTGGGCTTTTTGTTAGGATGAATATAACAGAATCCCATGCTGTGTGTTCACCCTTATGTTCCAGTTTTCTCAGCAAAATGAAAAGAACAGCAGAAGTCAGATTTTCAGGTTTTCTACCATGCCCACTCCTAAGGGAATAACAAGGGGTGTTTTCAGTGCTCAGAACCTTGCCCTTTGTAGAGGTCAGCAGTTTGAGGACCACACACAAGTCCATGTTTCATCATGAAGAAGATCTGCACTGAAATGAAGATATGATGATAATGTGGATCTGGGAAATATACAGGTTATTTAGAGATTCAGCATCTCTCCAGTCAATGCATAGCCAACGACTTAATTCTCTCTCTTTCGGTATAGAAATAAATTTTTTTGACCATTCACTTTCATTCTCTTTGCAAGGTCAATCTCAACTTGCATGTTGAGAATCTCCTGTTATTCTGAGAACTTTTGTGTTTCTGTACCTCCTTTCCACTCTTGCTTCCAGTATCCTTCTCATGTGTTTATTCAGTTTTATTTTTCTTGCCCGGATGTGATTTCTGGAGAGTCCTCCTCTTTGCTGCTTCATTTATGAATAATCCAAATGTCTGTGATGACCATACACCTACTCTCCTCTTTGGTGTAGTTACTTTTGAGGAACTCAGTTCCTCAATGTCCTCCTGATAACTGACAGTCTCCATCAGCAGATGAAGCGCCCCCTCATGGGGGTAGATACCCTGGCTGGCATTTAGCATTTCTGCCATTTGTCACCTCTGTCACTGGGGTCCCATCCATCCTCCAGTTCCACCCAAATGTGAAGCCTGGTGGGTTGTATGCTCAAGGGTTCACTAGTTCTTTAGGACGAACACCAACATTCCTTCTGCTTCTTTATTAACAATACACCTGAACAGCCACATCTGTCTGTATAACACTTTGCTCTTGTTGGGCTGATCACCCCTCAGAGACAACTCCTCCAAGCAGTGGCCTCATCGTGTGTCAGGCTCTTTCTCTGTGTTACTGCTCTCTGTCTGTGGCGTGGGACCTATCTCAAGTCAGTCTGCCAGCCCTGTGCTGCTACCTATCCACGCACCAGCTTTCCCTGAGGACATCTTTTAGACACAGTCTGAATGTAGCTGGCACATTTATTAGAAACTTCATAGGCTGATGAGTTGTGGAGTATGTCATTCTTCCCTTCTACTCTGTCACACTTGAGTTGTTGATCTGCTTTCAAGGTCCCCTTGTATGAAAAACAGAATTGCCTCATGATCGCTGCACTCCAAGGTAATTTCTATGTGAAGCTTTTCTATAGGCCTAAAACATGATCAGCTGTGGCTGGTGAAATGACTCTGGTGAAGAAATCCTTCCATTGTTCACTTGAGAGGAGTCCTCCAGGTGATGGGAATGTTTGTTCTTCAGCTTGCACCTGAAAGCTGACATCACTGACTTCAGCTTCACAACACACTTCTGCCATTCCTTCTCTCTACAATAATAGCAGAACTGCCTTATGTCATGCCCTGGTCCCTGTGGGTCCAGCTATTAACCCAGCACTGCCAAGCCCACCACTAAGCCCTGCCCCTAAGTGCCACATCTACATGCCTTTAAATATTTGCAGAGATGGTGACTTCACAACAGGGTAGCCTGTTTCAGGGCGTGCCAATGCTTTCAGTGAAGAAATTTTTCTTCCTACCCAATCTAAACCTCTCTCTGACCTGGCAGTCAAAAAACAGAACTAGCTTTCAGGTGACATGAGTCCTGGTCCCTGCTGTACCCCAACAACATTTTTGCGTTTTATTTTCCTCATCTGTAAGGAAGTTTAAGGTTATCAAAATCTTTGTAAGGCCCTATTGAGACCGAAATGCTATTCCTACAGAAGTCCTTGTGATTTTACTTTGGAATTAAGCTCTGAATCCCAGGTCTGGTGTAGTAGTGCATAAGAGGTGTGTGTCAGAGAGATGAGCGTACTGCTTCACAGGGGACGGATGGTCATCCTACCCAAAAGGTTCAGTTTCTCACACACACCTTTCTCTTCACCCTCTATTCTTGACTTTCACCGTGTGCTGGCTTTGCCTCTTGTCAGACCCCTCCATTTGAATTCACTAAACCAACACTCCAAGCTGGACTGTGGGAGAGAGGGCTGTGAGTGGGGAGAGGAGGTGGGGGGATAAACAACCTCCTTTCTGACATTTTACTATTCTGGTTTGACACTAAGTGCATCATGATGAAAACTGAACCTGTTGAATTAGATTCAATCCCAGTAAAGCTTTATTTTGTTTTCAGTGTTTCAATCTCATTACTAGTGTTTTCTAAGTACTGCTATGTTGTCTTTCAAAACATAATTATTTCAAGCTGAACTGATATGTACATTATAATCCAAGGTCCATAATGTAATTTCTCTGAACTCTTACACTAGGAGTTTCTCAAAGCAGTAGTTCCTGTTCATTATAAAAGAATCTGGAAAGGTTTATTTTTATTAGTTCAGATTTTTTGACATACGGACGTTTGTTTGTATTTAGTGTTTCAAATCCAGATAGTTTTCAGTAGAAATTGGTGTAGTCAGAATGATTATGACATCAGTGTAAAATGAAGGAATTGTGTAAAGGAATAAAATTAGTTTGTATTTTATGTGTGCTGTGTTTCAATTAACAGGCATTAAACTCAAATACTTAGGAAATGGTTGGAAGAAATGCTCCTTTGTGAAAAATCAATATCTGTGTTTTATCTGTGGTATCCTAGCTATTCCTCTGGGCTGTCAAGGCCTCCCACCAAAAAAACAACAACAACAACAACAACAACAACAACAACAACAACAACAACAACAACAACAACAACAACAACAAAAAAAAAAAAACAAAAACAAAAAAAAAAACAAAAAAAAAAAAAAAAAAAAAAAAAAAAAAAAAAAACAAAAAAAAAAAACCCCAAGTGAGATAAATGTCAGATGGTAAATAGGTTTTATTAGACCTTGGGTATTTAACATGCAAGAAAAGTATTTCAGTATAGTTAAATAAAATAGAACTCTCCCAGGGCTTCACACAAGAGCTGGTCTTGATGCTGTGTACTGACTTCACTGAAGGATGGGAAAAATGGAGAATCTTGACTGTGAAAGGCATTCCTTATTGAAAGTTATGTCCAACAGCAGCAAAATGAACGCAGAAGGATATAGGCTAGGTAAACTACTTTCTGCACTAAATAATTTTTTTTTTACTACTGTACTTTTTCAATATAAAAGACTTACTCTAAGGTGTAATTTCTTTAAAGTAATGAACATGTATTGAAATTTGTCCTTCATCTGCTAACCAATATCCCATTATGGTTACCAGATCTAAATATAGCTCTTGCCTACAGTCAGGGAACATAGTAATTTTACAGATTTTTATATATTTTCATTCTACTTTTCCAATTTGTTTCACGCTTTTCAGGCTTCTGACACCCAAATTATCAGACATGAAGCTTTGCACACATTTTTTCTGTGAAAATAATAAGTGAGGTAAGATCCAGAAAAGTTAAAGTTCACATTTAATAAACTGCACAGATGTCAAATCTTTTTCTGGCATGTATAAGTTCACAATTTTGGTGTCTGGAAGCTTAATTAATATGTATATATTTATCATTTCTATATGGAATTGTTTTTAATTTTATCCAGTACATAGTATAGGATTAGAATTTTCATAAATCTGTAAAATTTATGAGGCAAGATTTATACAGCTATACAACCTCAACATTATTGAGTGTTTGGAAATCTTAGCAGTAAAGTGAATCTTCTGAAAACTTAGCTGATAAAACTTCAAAAAGTTGAAAAGATTTTCAATCTGGTAAAAAAAATTCCAGAAATTTAGTATATCAAGGGTACAAGGTAACTGGTTTAAAGTGAGATCTCTCTGCCTCTGTTATCATTACTGTTTCCTGAGAGATAGTTTATGGGAGGTGGTTTTATGATACATTCTTGAAACACCTCCAGATTTCAAATATGCAATATAAACGACCTTATGAAAACTGCATAACTTGCCTTTGATTTATAAAAAGTACCACACCTACTTTGGCCATACAAAATTTTAAAGTCCTAGTGTATTCAGTTAGTAATAAAAACAAAGCTTAACAGAGAAAGATTTGCTAAAGAACCAGATAATGAAGGGACAGGAAATCACCTCCTAGATTTAAGTGTGTTGCCTATTCCTAAGGTAATGGATGGAAGAACTTAGCACATTAGCAAGAATGGCTGCAGAAAACCCTAGAAAAATTTCTCTTACCAAGGCATGTTGTGATCAGTTCCTTTAAAAGCTTGTGCTTAAAAGCTAAAGATATTTTGAGTGCTCAACAGTATCGATGGTTTACTAGCAATAAACGAAATAGTTTCAATAAAGAATGGTCCTCTTTGATTCAGGTAATCACAAATTCTTATGCATATACATCCTGAATCGTGGAACCCTGAGACTATATCTCCCACAGCACAGGAGATTTTTCAGTAAATAATCTGCAAATACTTTGTGTATGAGAGTCACAAAAAGTATCACACAAGGCTTTCCAGGATAATCCACTAGTAGACAATCCATGTAGTATCTGGCAACCCCCTCAAAATGTCAGTCCGACTTGGACCATAGAGAAAAAAAGACTGATTTTTCCAAGCTGTACTTGTTCTCTTTCCTGGACCTATTTTTTTCTGTTTCTGCTCACTTGAACTCATTGCTTTCATATCTAATTCTTGGTATTTTTCATTCCATACATGATTGGCCTATCTTTTTGTGGATCCATTGCAATGTTGGTATAGAAATTCCTTGAATGTCTTTTCATGAGTCCCAAGATGCTCAGCAAATTAGAGGCAGTTGTGCTGAGACAGCCTCAAGAGGCGCAGGTTTGACATGCAGTTCTATTTCTTTTCCTTGCCTCTTTAAAAATCCAAGTCTGTAATGCAAATATGTGCTTACGAAGGTACCATGTATCATTGTTTTATTTTCCACCTGTACTTTAGTGGAAATCTCACTTAAATCAGATCAGTGAACACAGACCAAGGATTTTGAAGGGAGCAGTCAAAAGGACAATTTTTCATCTCTTGCAGATAATCTGGTCTGCTTTCAGTGCATAAATACTGTCAAACATCTGGCCCTACCACACACTCTGCCAGTCACCACGCTTTCATTCCTGACACTAGCCGCCTTCTCCTTTGAAACAATAGACTTGTTTCTGTGATCTTGTTCAACTCTGCTGAATGTATGGACTTAAATTTGCTGTAAAAATAGAAATGGAAATAGAAATAAGTGAAAATAGGTTCAACTTCACAGTGTCATCACAGAACTCTATGTATCTTCCTGGGGATGCCTGCATTGCTCTCAGAGTGCTCCAAAATTAGGCTAAAATCTCAGAGTCCTCTGTAAATATTTGATTATATTTTACTCTTTTCTTCATCACTGCAGTGCTACTGAATACAGATTGAAAAGGACCCAAAGATGTCCCTGACTGAAATGTGATAAAATCAAAGCAATCCGCCCTGCCTTGGCAGATCAAGTACTTCTAAAGCGGGTAGATCTCACCTAGGGGGGGCTGTTTAAAAGCTGGATGTCTGAGCCAAGTTGGTGCTCTAGGATCTGCTAAGAGACAATGGAAAAAGATAGGCACTGCACAGGTCTTCAAATCTAATTTAGGCTGTGGTTCCCTGAGAGGTAGTGAATGTTACTACAGCTTATTATTGCTGAAAATAAGGTCCCTCTTTCCTCCACCCTCGTCAATCACTCCTGGTCATCTTCTAACTGTTTACTTTGTGCTGGCTCATCAGGCCCTTCTGAGAACCAGCCACCCTGGTGGCAAGTAAGTCAACTAAAACAAGGGAAGGAGGAGGAGCTTGATCAGAGAGGAAGAGTGAAATGCCTTTTTTTTTAGTGGAAATGAGATGTGTCACCAGGTCAGCTGCCCATGAAGTTGTTGCCTGAAGCTTCTGCTGGGCTCAGAAATGGGATCACCTCTGGAAGCAGAGAGAGTGTTTTGATGACAAAGAGAGTCTCAGGACTAATTTTCAGTGTTCAACTTCGATCAGAAAAATGATTAAAGGGATTTCTTGACATTTTTATTACTCTAACTCACATATTTCTAATTCAAAAACTTCCCAGTTTGTGAAGAGACAAGCTGTCTCTGCTCTCTCTGATATTCAGAGCTATAAACTCAACAACAGGAGTGAAAGCTGAACTAGTCCTGTTGTCTTGACCCTCCTCATCTCCAGGACAAAGGTTGCTCAGGCAAAACTCTCCTTTCAGATACTTGGGTTATGGTACTCTATTGTCTCCATTTTGTACTTGTATCTTCCTACTCTGAGAAAACTTGTGCTTGGCTTTGTAATGCTGTTAATGATGTATAACTATCTTACCAGTATGACCTCTTCAGTGATAAAAGGAATGAAACAGAAAAAATTTCTATTGATAACTATTGGAAGAAGAGAGGTCTCTGAATTTGTGCATGGGAAGGATAAACAGAGTGAAAAAGGTGCTGATTTTACACTACTTTCTTGGAGAAGAATCGTACTTTAATGCATTTTCCTGCATAATACAAAATTTAAAATAGAGAATTCCCAAGACTTCAGAGCAAAAGTTTCTAACATGCCTAAGGAGCACAGATAACTACAAGGTTGCCTTGTCTACAAAATATTTTCTGCATTTTGGATTAGTGGTAAAAGGATGCAACTTTTTCTATCTCATGAGTTATGCATGTACACACCAAGAGGTTTTCTATTCTTGATTTGGTCAGCCTCAGATAGATAGTTTAAAAAAGACATTTCTAATTTCTATGTCTTTGCTATTCCTTTTGTTGCATTTATAAATCTGGAAGTACAGTACCACTTTTAGCAATGGAGCAGCTAAAGAATTGTTTACACTTTACCTATACTGTTACCAGGGAAAAAATTGATGCAGGAAAAAAAGACAAAAAAATAAAGATTAATATAAGAGATTTTTGAGTGGAACATTCCCATCAGACTGCTGTGATGTGGTAGTAACAAAGCAAGGGATGAAATCTTGAGGTGTTCCCTGATGTGTAAGTAGGAAAGCTGTAGCTTAAAATGGAAGAACAAATGCTGAACTGCATAGTTCTTTTAAGAAGCTTGTTTAACAGTTGAGATCACCAAGGATTTACCAGAAGAGTGTAATATGGTTCACATGAGTTTTACAGCATTGAATCAGTTGTAAGCACAGAAATGTTGTGGTAGGGAAGTGAGCTGGTGCCTCATGGCTGCACTCCTCAAGTTTTGGTACAATAGAAATGTTTTCCATTTGCTTTCTAGATACGTAAGTTGTTCTGAGCCAGCAGTTGCTCAGGTGACCAAGAAGGCCAATGGTATCCTGGCTTGGATCAGCAATGGTGTGGCCAGCAGGACCAGGGCAGGGACCGTCCCCCTGTACTCAGCACTGGTGAGGCCACACCACTCACAGTTCTGGGCCCCTCACTGCAAGAAAGACATTGAGGGGCTGGAGCTTGTCCAGAGAAGGGCAACGGAGCTGGGGAAGGGTCTGGAGCACAAGTCCTGTGAGGAACAGTTGAGGGAGCTGGGGGTGTTTGGTCTTGAGAAGAGAAAATTCAAGGGGGATGTCATCGCAGTCTATAATTACATGAAAGGAGGCTTCAGTGAGGTGGTAATTGGTCTTTGCTGACCCAGGGAAGGTTTGGATTAGATAAGAGAAAAAATATTGTTACTGAAAGATCACTGAAAGAGTGGTTAGGCTTTGGGATAAGTTGCTCAGGGAGGTGGTGCATTTACCCTCTCTGGAAGTGCTCAAGATATGTCTGGATGCGGCACTTGGGGATATGGTTCAGGCATGATTATGATGGTGCTGGCTTAACCACTGGTCTAGATCGTCTTGAAGATCTCTTCCAACCTTGATGATTCAGTGATTCTTTGATACAGTTTTGCCTGTTTTCAGTCTCCAGATGACCTTCAAATCTTTGAAGAATGGGATGAAATTCTTCTTCAGAAGTTAATTGGTTTTGATGCAATGTAATGGTACGGTAATCATAAGTAAGTTCAACTAAGGAGTTAGTCTGGTCTGAGCTCTGACTGAAGCCCAGGTTTATCTCCTGCCCGTGATGAGTGGGTGTATGTCTGTGGTCAAATGTGAATTTTAGGCCTGATCAGGAGCCTCCTGCTCCTTGTAGGGATCCAAGGCAGGTCTGCTGTGTATTGTCCTGTGCTTTTCAAAAAGTACAGGATTTTATAATGGGCTGTCCTCATTACCCGTGGGTTAAGGGAAATGCACTGTCCTATAGGTTTGGATTTGAGCAGGGGAAAATAAACCTCCTAAAGGAATAAAAAGTATTTACCATCTGAACCAGAAGACATCATGGCATTGATGTCACCATAGGCAAACTAACTGGAATTGAGAGATGATTGAATCAAAGATTGTAGGTATGACTTGTATTTATGCATAGGGGACTTAGAAGTCCAGGTCTCTATTTATCGTGACTTAAGGATTAAGGAATGCATGCATCTTGGCAGCTGATACAAGTAAACCCAAAATTCAGAAGCAGTGCTCCATGGTGCAGCAGTCTTTGCTGAAAGAAAAGGTGTGATCTTCCTGGTAGAGTCCAATAGCCTCTGATCAGCTTCTTTTAGATACTCCACACATAGAAGGAGTTATGCTTAATACCAAAAAAGTAATTTTTATATTACACAGGACTTCTGTTTTAGTAGAATGATATAAAATATTCTGAAAACACAATACTCATGCAAGTCACACGATAGCAAATTGCAATACAAAGTTCAGTGACAATACCAAAGTGACTCCCAACACTGGTCTCTATAATAGGCTTACTGTACTAGCTGTGTTGGAGAAAGTTGGACATAAGGAAAAACGTTCTCCATTGAGATGGTGGACAGTCCCTGGAAGAGAGTTTAAGGAATGTCTGGATAGCACTCTCAATCATATGGTTTAGTTTTTGGTAGTTCTGTGAGGAGCAGGAAATTGGGCTTAACGATCTTTATGGATCCCTTCCAACTTGAGATATTCTATGATGATGTGACTCTGTGACTCACTGTCACGACTGGACATCCCCGGTTTCTGGGAAGGGATGAGTGTGTTGCAGCCACTTCTAGCTCACTGTTGTCTTCAAAATTCTTCTGTCTGTTGTTTAGTTTTTATACTCTGTATCGGGCTGACTCCACCCATGATGGTCTGGATAACTCAGGGAGACATTTATACCACTGGTTAATCCACCCAGCTTGAAAAAGATCCCCTCTGGCCCCCTGTGTGTTGAGATAAAGTCAAGTGCTTTGTGTTATTCTCTGAGCTTCATGGGCACATTGCCCATGCCCATCTCATCTGAGCCTTATTCCACTGTAGGGGGTTATTGGTCAGTCACATCCACTGGCTCCCAAACACACCCCCAGGTAAAAAAAAAAAAAAAATAAAAATCAAAACCCCCACAAATATTGTGTACTGAATCCACTTTTGAACACATCCTCCTGAATTCCTCAGACTGTGACTGAGCTGCTTCCTTGGCCTGAGGATACCTGTCACCAAAGGGCAGGCACAGATGTGTTTCTGCTCTCTTCTCCTCCATGCCATGAGAGCTGCTTTCTTGCTTCCTCCTGGATATGGTCCTCAATTCGCATTCACTCCCAAATGCAGGGTATTTTTGGGGACAGCTAAGTGGCACAGGCTGGATACATATCAGAGTTCTTGCTAACAATTTAGCATTGGAAAACTGAACTGTGGTGCCCAAGGATGTGCCCCTGGCCTGCATCTTTTACTGATGATGGGGCCCTTACAGGCTCACAAACATGCTTAGATGTCCTGTGAATCAGTGAAAAATATGTTGCTGAACATCTTCAGACATATCTGAGGTTGGGGCACTTCCTATTTCCAGCTGCAACCTGATCCCTTACTGAGATGAGCCCTACATGGGTCTTCTTTCCATTATCACTGAATATTGTTTTTTCACAGAAAAGAACATGAGTGAGTGCCTCAGAGACAAAGAGCTCCATGCTCCAGCAGATCCAGGTAACCAGGAGATGGATTGGCACAGGGCGCAGCCACAATGTCAGCTAAATGGCATTGCTGCCTGCATAGATTTGGCCTTTAGAAATGTTTGAATGAACACAAGAAAATGGGAATGAAATTATATTAACCATTAAATATCTGTTTTATTTTTTTGACTTTTAAAAAGCAAAAAAATGTTCTTCTGGTATCCACAAGTCATCTCATTTTGCATAAAATCTACCAAACTAAAAAAATACACCAAATAGTAGGTCTCTGAGAATGGCATCATGTGGACCATGTTTATTTCACTATAGACAGAATAATTTTTCTCCTTTACTCCCCATTGTATGTTATTAATTCTCTAAGAATTCTAAATAGAAAATGAAAGATTTTCCTTTGACAACATGCTGGATCACCTCTTTCCAGATTAAGTGAAAGGATGGCAGTTGGGCTAGCTGAAGCTACTTTGCCATGGAGTATTTTCTATCATGATTCTCTTGTTAGAAATGAAAATGCAACATCACAGCAACATTTCCTTTTCACATTATTGTCATATAAAGACAATATGTTGGAAAAAACCATTAATGGAGTAATTTTAACATCATTTCTGTGTAATGTAGAAATATGGTGCCTACCTCTTCACACTCACTTGTAATGTGTGTAGGCAAAAAACCAGCTTATATTTTTAGGTTTATGAATAGAAAAAATAGAGATATTGCACATGAGAACATGCCCAATATTATTTTATAGTCTGGAAGGGGGTCTCTGTGCCCGTATATATTAAAGTATGCACCTGCCTTCAATAAACTAACATCAGGATATGCAACTGTATGCCAAATTTGCCTTGTAAAGCAAGCATAAAAAGAGCAGACTTTTGTACAGAAAAAAGAGAAAATAAGTAAGTATTATTAAATGAAAAGCAATTTTAGTTGAGATTTGGAGAAGAAAGTGTTTGAGTGAGGCCATTGGAATAATGGAATCAAAACCCCAATAACCAGAATTGTAATGGACTTTTTGAACTTCTCTTTTTGGAAAGTCACAGTGTTTTAAGACAGCTCAGCCTGTCATCAGCTTTTGTGCAGAATCTTCCAGTTTTTCAGATATATCTTCACTGCTTGACTGACTGACCATGTTTGCTAATACTATGCTTGTGAGGAGGACAGCACTCACATAGCTTCTGCTTTTAAGGGCTGCCTTTTGGGCTGCTCTGCCTCACTTCTTTGCAGGGATCAAAGACACAGGGAGTCCGAGGTCTAAGAATGGCCAACAAGATTGCCATTACAACAGGAACCACATCATCTTCTTCGCTGCTTATCTATTAATGTCATAACCTACATTACTGCAACTGAGAGGATAATTTGGTCTCACATGAACATGCAGAAGGAATCTTCAGATAAATGAACTAATAACACTGGATTCTGGCTGAAGCAAAACATCAGAGGCTGTCCCGCAGATTTTGATGCACTGCAGGCCATTTTATTTCTTGTGTGCATACTGTCAGCCACCCTACACAGAGTCGCACGTCACAAACCAGCAAAGGCCATAATCCTCCCACAAAGACCAATGCAGGCTGTGTGCAGGAGCTGAACAGAGGCAAAGTGTCCTTGCTATGAGTTTTTTCTTCCACCTCAAGAAAGTGGAAGAAAAAATCCCCAAGTAGTTGCAAGCTGTGAGGGGTTACATGTCCACTTGTGTTTTGTGTGCTGCAGTGTTTGTTTGTGGGCCTGATGCTCTGTAGGCTGAAGGAGAAGTGAGTGAAGGTGGAGCAAAGGGGAAGAAGGAAACACAGGGCTCTCAGAGATCCAGGGCTCACAGAGAGTGCGTGGAGTTCACGGGCCCAAATGCTTAGGTCTACATCTGATTCTCTGTCTGGGTGAGAGAGAAACAAGTCAGTACAGTTTAAGATGTCATGTGTGAGAGGATTAGCTTTCTGTCAGTGCCTGTGCTTCTCCCATGGCTGTGGCAGGTAGGACTGGCCAAGATGGACAGGCCAGCACCATGACAGAAGACGAATCCAGCCACACCTGGCCTCTTAACTTTCTTGCAGAATGTTTTGCAAATTTCAGAACAGCTGTGGGATTTGGAGGAAAGAAAAAATATAGGACTGTTATGTTTGTGTTCATACCAAACTAGTAGGTTGCATAAAACAACCTTAGGTAAAAGAGTGCTGTGTATTGAAAACTGCTAGATATGATTTCTTCATCTATTCCCAGGATTAGATGACTGTTATTAAAGTTGATTGCATGTAGAATAATCCAGTGTCCATTATGCTAAGCATTTATGTGAACACAACAAACTTCTGAAATTTGAGGACTGCAAATGCCATAGACTAATCCCTGTGATCCAAAGGCTAGATGCTACTTTTAATTACAAGTCAAGAGAATATTGATGGTGACTCCTATCCACAGAATTTATTGAGACACCTCTGCCTGCTGCTCCCTCCCCCTTGGTGTAAGTGGGAGGAAGGATAATCAGAGAGGGAGTTCAAAATAGCTGTGCTCCAGACTGCCTGTGCCTCCACCTTCACAAGCTCCAGTCCAAAGTAGAGAAGTCTTTCAGCACTCTTAAATTCAGTTCATGAGCAGAGCTGGATAGCCCATGTCCCAGGGCCTTTGAGGTTCACTGAAGAATGTTGTTTGCTGGAGTAATTAATGTGTCCTTGGATTACCTCAGAAGTCTTTCTTCAGCCTTTTGTGATTTTACTTACAGACATCTGATCCAATTTTTGTCTCCTATTTGCTCAACAGAATAGTTAAACACTACTTTTAAAAGCTTCTGTCTTCTGACATGTATCTGACCATTATGTACAGAAAAGGATTGGTGCCTTTCAGAACTCAGGACCCCCAAAATGAGTTCCTGTTACAAGAGTATCTGGAGCATATTCTGAAAGATTCTGCTCTTTTGGAAACCCATGAAATTATTATAAAAAAGAAGGAAATTGATTCAGATTTTTTCATTAAAGAAATAGCCTATTAACACTTGGGTGGTTTAAATCAGTGTGGCAGTTCAGTTTGTGGTGCATTTTTGGATGGTTTAAACCTGGTTTTATGTTTAAAGATCCCAGTTTTACCTGGAGCAGTTTCGCAATGACAGATGTCTTGGAGCTCTGTTGCAGTGGAGGGTGAGCTCTCACAGGAGGAGGAGCACTGGGGAACTGCAGATGAAGGGTCAGGCTGACTCTTTTCAACCAGCCAGGGACCAGCAGGGTCTATCAGTGCAAGTGGTGGGCTGGAGGGTGGTGTGGCTCCAAATCTGGAAAGCTTCCCCCCAGGTCCATGTAGTAAGTCATGGCTTACAGTCTGTGTGCAGAAACATGCTGTACCTTAATCCTGACTCCAGCTGTGGTTGTCCCTGCCGCCTTGGGTGAGTAAGGTGTATGGCCCAAGGGAGGAAAGGATTCAGAAGCACTGCCTTTTCTCTGCTGGGGGTCAATGTTCAACCTCTGAGGCTTGCTGAGACTTATGGCCTCTGCCTCAGTTCCTCTGTCCATAGAAAGAGTTAAATTTATGAACTGAGGTAACTCCTGTAAGAAACACAATGTGCATGATGGGTGCTGTTAGAGCAACTTTCCTATTTCTGCTGAACCCCTAATGTGAGTTTTCTTTTGGTTTTTAGTGCAGCCAAATGTAAACCAATGTGCTTTTATGCCTACATTAGAGAGAAACTGAAGAAATATGTACTTCTTTGCACAGGTGCAGTGTAAGCTCTGACAAGAATAACTGCTCAACATCCTGCAGTGGGACTTACATGAACAGCTTCCAATGGAAAACTAAAATTTCAGTTAAACTTTGCCATCAGTAACTCTAGTATTGTAATACAGCAGGAGAGTAGAAGGGCAGTGGTATGGTAAGCAAGAGACACAGAAGTACACCAGGCAGAAAGGTTGAAAAGGAATAAAAAATCTACAGGCTTTAAAAAGGACCTGATTTTTTTCTCTGTATTGTTTTACTTGCTTGCAAATGGTCTTTTCCATTGTAAAGCATGTTTTAGAGAATAGTGGCCAGACTCCAGGTTCTAAAACTGATGATATCAGCTCTTCAAAGCTGCCAGATCAGAAACATAAAGGTATACATAAAAGGTTCATTTCAATGAGAGCTTATTCATTATTTTCAAAGTGAAGGAATTTTTTCCCCTCCTACAAAAAATTCTCTTTCATTAAAATGTTTATATTGTGGTGTGTATATGAGGGGCTGTCCTTTGAACACATTTCTTGTGGCTTACAGCATAGAAGAATTAAACTGGCATTTAACTAGTAGATTAAATGTGGGCAGGACCACTCTGTAATGTGGTAGATAAGCAGGTGGATGCAAGATAGGAATTAATATCTGTCTGCTGTAAGAATAACAAGTAATATTTCCCTAGAAGGCTTCACTGAAGACTTAAGAAAGTCAACAAATTACATAAGCCTTATCCCCTCTTTTATCTCTGCTTTCCCCAAATGAATGTTGTACTTCATGTAAAAGGAATACAATATTTCATATCTGAAAATCTGAAATAACCTTGCAAATCAGTTATTTAGAAGAGATTAAACATTGCCTCTCTCCCAATGTATATTTTGAACAAATGGAAAATAAGAATGCATGTAATTACTACATATGAGTAAATGTAAACAGCAAATTATAATAACACTATCACCAGCAATAATGAATTAATTGTAATGCCTGTGGATTTCTTTCAGGAGCCTGCTAGAAACTGTGTGAACAAAGAAGAGAAGGCAACTTCATCCCAGAGAGCTCACTGCATGTTGGGCAAGAATGGAGCTGGTGGACAAACAAAGGCAAGGAGGTGAGAGGGAAACCGGACACCAGTGAGTGCTGGCCATGGAGACATCAACCACTCCCATGGCACATCAGACAAATCTCTGCCTTCCTTTGGGAGGCCTGAGGACCAGACAGTTGCTCCCAAGCCCTGCATCCCAAGCTACTGCAGGGGATGCTTTGGATTACATACTTTGTTTTTCAGACTTCTTTTGGAAAGGGTTGGAAAAGTCAGAAAAGACATTATTCTCCCACGAACAAGGGAGTCCATGATATTGCCTACATTGCATACACATGTACCAGATGAAAAAATGCCAAGAAATGGGCCAATTTACAGTCAGATGAGATCAGATACTCACAGATAAAGCAGAAGATACAAATTCCATGCAAATAGCTACTGTCAAACCCTGATACAAAATCCCAGGCAGTGAGGTTGTAGTAGAGGTCAGCAAATCAGTTAGTCCATTCCCTTGCTCAAAGTCAGAGCTATTTCACTTAATATTTTCCTGCAGATATTTCTTCCACAAGTAAAGTAATTCCAGTCATAGGATAATGCAAACTTTCAAAGAAATCTATTGTAGCTATTAATGATCTGTTACATAAGACTTTTTTCAGAATTTCCTGTGCGGAAATTTATGATGTGTCATGTTTTCCCTCAGAAAAAGTAGCACAAATTCTTCCAGTTTTGTGGAGAGAACTCCAATCATAATCTAACCAAAAGCTCATGTTTTCCTTGAAAAGTGATTCCCCAAACTGGACATAGACTCCTCTTGGCCTTTCCAACTACAAGAAGTGTGGGAGAATGACCGCAGATGCCTTAGAGAGACCCCTTCCCCCAGTATGTCCAGAATGAGTTAGGGTTTTGGTAGAAATCCAGTGTGGTGACTCGTGGACTGCTTTTAGTTTCACACAACCATGCTTTCCTTTCTTTCTCTATTTGTACTTATGTAATTGGTTATTTCTACCTACCCATAAAGCTTATTTGATCTCATCTCACTTGATCTCATCTCATTTGATTTCATGCTAATCTTTTGCAATCTGCATCTGTTTCTCAAAAAATCATTCTGGACTTTAGTCCCATCCCTAATTGAGTTTCTGACTTTTCACAACAGTTGTTACCACCAGCTAATTCAGATACACAATTATACATATTAATATGTCAATATATCTCTTTGTTGCCTGCATATATGTATATAGCAATGTATGTTTACTCCATCACAAAAGTAATTCAGGAAGATATATGATAATAGTGGACACCTCTGTTTTGACAGTGAACCACCAAGAATTGCTCTTTGTCTGGTTCTGCACCTGGTTGTGAGCTACAGCATGTACAGCTGTTCTGAACTTACTTACAAGAGTGTCATAATAAGTAGTGTCAAAAGCTTTACTAAGGTCAAACTACATGTTAACTAGTGTTGAGCTATAAGACATCTACTGTTAGTCTTCTTTCCCCATGGTCCTTCCTTCATCCACAAAACAGGTTTGCCAGTTCTTGCAGGAAGCTAGATCAGTTTTGCAGAATTGGAAGTTTCCAAATATACTTGNTTTTTTTTTTTAACTCTTTTTTTCTTTCTTTGGTGTATTTTTAGGAAATTATTTTTTCCATTACTGTAAGAGGACGTAAAAGTTGAACTGGCCTATTATTTCTCAGGATTCTTTTTACATCTGTTTAAAAAATAAGCATCTCCTTTGTCCTTTTCCAGTCACCTGTTATGTCACCAGTCCTCTACCTCTTTCCAAAGATAACTGACAATGTTTCAGAATTTGGATGAGCCAGTTTTCCAGATGTGTCTTGGTAACTTTCACAGGGCTCATTGATTTACAAGTTACCTGAATACTTTTCATTCCTTATTTTAGTATTTTTAAAAAATTTTGGTTTTGTAGTTGTGCTGGTTGCCATTTTATGACAACAAAAATCAACAAGACATGAAACGCTTTGCCCTCCTTGGCATCATCTGTTGAATGTTTTCCTTCTCTGATGAACTATCTCTCCCAAGTTCTTCCTCTTACATTAAGGTATTTATAATGCAATATGCTGTTGTTTTTGTTGTTTTTAAAATTTCCCTTTTTTTTTCACATTCAAATATATCAACACGTATTTCTGCAAGTCACAGATCTACGCATATTTTTATGAGATGTGGTATGTCCATGGATTCTCATCTGTAATTACTATTGCTTCATGTATACCTGTTTCAGCTGGTTCCAAGAGCAAATTTTTTTTCTGACATATCTGAGGTGATTGCTGAGGCTTTGGGTTATGGTGCAACTTGGTGTATACTTGGGTCTTCAGGAGCCTTAAGTTCTTTTTCTGTATTTAGACAATTTTTGCTTCATCCTTCTATGTAACATCTGTCTTTGACAAAACCACATCCTCTGGTTGTTGCTCATACTACAGCTAAACATGGATTTGGTGCCACTTGCATTTTCCTGCTTAGGAATAATTTTCAACATCTTTCCTTAGAATTTTTTTCTTTCTGCTACTGGGTGATCACTGAGCCCATAATTTTCTCCTCATGGATTTGCTTTCTCCTACTCTTTTCTGGGTTATCGGTCAGACTGATGAAGTACAGTGTGTACTCTCTCCCTTGCTGCCTGTGTGCTGCTTTCTGATGAAGTGCCTCAGCACCGCTGCAGTGACCTGCAATGGCAGCTCCCCTCATTGGGAGAGACCTGACATTTCAAAACTCCTGGCACATTTGGCCTTGGTCATTGCAAAGATTTGTCTGTGTGTCTTGATTTATTTCTTGATAACCTAGTTTAGTTGCATTATTAACAATTAAAAATATTTCTCTATATGTTTGGAGGCTGCTACTTCAGCACATCTGGGAAATTCAAATTCAGTGTGTCAGAGAGTCAGCAAGGGAGTTTTGAAATCACATTAGGGTCCGCTAATATGAGAATCCTTGGCTCTGGAATGAGATTTATGAACTATATCAAATATTGTGGAAAGTTTTCCAATATTTAATACAGTAAGAGAGGCCTGGATAACATTTCTTAGCATTTATGTCCTCTGAGTATATAAAACTTAGTGACCCCTCCTTAAATAAAAGGAGTTTCACATTTTACACTGGAAGTGTTTGGCAGGGCATTAGTTTGCTTCTTAATGCATGGAAGACTTTGTGCTAATAGTTGTGCAGTGTGAGCTGTCAACTCTGCTGTGTGGCATCCTGGGCAATGAACTGAGGCAGCAAAATGTTACATGAAGAGATGCAAGAGAAACAAGGGGGTGGGAAGTGAAGAGTGGGAGAGGAAGAGTTTGTCCTAGAAAATCTATTTTTTTTCTTTTTAAAGACTTATGTACAATATCCATGTCCACCAGCAGCATGGAAATAGTGAGCGATCAAGGCAAAGGAGTTCTACCAGGGCTGAGGAAATACTGCATTTAGAGGCAAAAAAATCCATAAAATTTTCCAATTTGTCTTTAAAGCAAGAATTTGTCTATAAACTATGAAAAGTACAGCTCACCAGATGTTTTGTAACAATTGGTTATGTATTAAAAAGTAGGCTACTGTTTTAGTCTTAGATATAAGAAATCAAATGACTTCTGATGGTTTCTGATGTGCAACAGCATCAACATATGTTTACAATGAATAATGGGTTCTGCAGTTTCACTGAAATTGTTACTTTGTTGCAACTTTCAAAGAGATTTGTTGCCCTGTTCATGAAATATTTGTATTTCTCCGTATGTCAAAGGCACAGTATTCAGCCTTTGTCCTGCTTTTCCCATTCAACAGGATTTACATGGGCTAAGTGAAAGGGGAGTTTGTCCTCTTGTGACTTTCCTGCTTTTTTTTTCACTTGACCCAAAAGCTAAAAAGTAGCATTGAATTAAGCAAATCCTGTGAAAAGTTCTGTATAAAGAAAGCACTGCAGACCACCTACAGTGTGACACTTAGTGAGATGAAAGGATATTAACTTAGGAGTGCCTAGTGCTTTCAACAGAAATCTTGTTCCTTGTATTACAAACAAAGATAACTAACATAATTTAATTACACCCTAATAGTGGTTGAAATGTATATGTCTTTTAGCATAATACAACTTTTGTTTAGAAAATAAAGTATCTGCACATAGCCTACAATTTTGCAGGAATTCCCTGCTGTGGGAAAAACGTTACCAAGGGGCTGATGTCTTATGCATATTTGCACACACTATTTATGTTAACAAGCTTGGGATTTTTTTTCTCTATTTTGAATTGAAATGAGGTTCAAGGGGTAATTTTATTCCTTTCTCCTTTATTTTAAGACTCTCAGTATCACAATCTCATGGCTACTCAGTTCCTATAATGTCTGTGGCTTCTAGCATTCAAATGACAATGAATTGCCAGAAAAAGAGCCATTTAAATTATTTTTGCTCTTAAATGATAGAAAAAAATATACATTAAAGCTTCAAAAAAAAATCAGGAAATATTCCAGCTAAAGACAAGAGTGAGGCTAATGGTACCCCTTTAATCTTTGCAGTCTCAAACATTTACTTGTACCACAGTATTAGCTCTACATGGATATATTTACATGAAACTGGAATGTATGAAAACCAGTTAAAGAATGTCACACACATGCAATGAAATATCTCCTGGCAGCTCCTAACTAAAACTTTTATGCTAAACGTACTGGGCTGCACTGGGGTGACTGAAACCAGTTTGTTGAATATTTCACTGTGCTTCCTATTTTTACATAACAAAAAATAGCTTTTTTAAAATTTTCCCCCCCTTTTTCCCCTGAAGGGAGGTTTAGTAAAAGCACTTTTGGCTAGGTAAATATTTACATTTTTGTACCTAAGGGATTTTACCAGTTGAAATAAATTATAAATCAACAAAAGAAGTTTCTCTGTAGAAATATTAACTTTTATACAAAAATTTGAAACATAACAATTGATCTACTTTCTTCAAAAGTTTTTAAACATGTTAAAGATGGATTTATCATTGATGATCCTAAAGCCAATGCCAGCCACCAGTCTCACAGTAACATTGCACAGTTTTGTTTAATCATTTGTTACAAACTTTGGACTTTGGAATTGATTTTCTCAGCCAAAGATTCCATTGTGGAAAAATCCTGTAGACTTAAGTAAGTGGTAATCACCTCTACATACTTGTAAAAATAATTCTAGAATGTTGTCATCTTTGCATAATATTATATGCTTAAAAACTATCATACCAGGAATGTTTCCCTATTACTTTAGTTTCTGGATTTCAGGTGTTTTAAAGTCTTAAAAGTTATACAAATATGTTTAGGGCTAGGAAGGAATGTTCTCTTTGGCATTTTGCTTCATAGCTACCTAAAGTAAGATTAATTGTACCTGCCTGTGATGTGTTTGCTACTGCCTCTCCCCACGGTTGGCTGCTGGGTTAGGTACATGGCGGAACAGGACATTTACTCAACCCAGGATTAAATGGGGTTCCATGCTTCCAGTAGAAGCTCATTAAATTAATTTACTATCCCATCACATGAAATTAATGTTCTATGGGATTTCCCTGAGTTAGAGTTCACAATTTGCTCTGAATTATCTTTGTATATCCTGGTATACATACTGTACCACAGGTCAATTTGGGATTTAACAAAGGGTAATGTCTCTTGGTGGCTTAGCTTTCAGGAATTACATGCATTTTATCTGACTGGGGAGGAGAGAGCAAATCAAGGCTCTGTAAAAAACCTGGTCTAGCCGCAGCAATTTTTTTTTCTTGCATAAATTTGGTTTTGCTGAGCAGTTCATATAATGTGCAATATTTTGTTCATAGCCTTTGAAAATTAGCCTACTAATTTTGGCGTTAGTGTTAGTTCACTGCAGGGTAGACAACCACTTAGATTTTAGACTTTTTGGTGTCTTAGCTCACATAAACAACCTTTTCTTGTGGTTCTTACAAAAAAATTGAATACAAAAGATACTGAGCTGTGACTGGTGGAAATCCAGAGTCTGGTAAGTGGCTAGGAATGGAGCTCACATTATCTCTTGGAAATTTTAACAGTTTTAAATAAAACTTACTTCTACTTATGAATAATTTATGAGCTGATTCTCTTTTCCAATTAGTTATTAACAGCCTGTGTTAACCAGTGCTACCTGGCACTAATATTTCCAGCACTGGATAGCTGACTATTGATTATCCCTATCAAGTGATTCTCTTCTGCTGCCAAACAAGAGAACTTCCTGCTGCTGTGCTGGAAGCTGCCAATGAACTGAAGTAGGAATACCTTGGACAGAAAATTCATCTCATGTCAGTATGTCCTTCTTCACTGCAGAAATCCAAACAGCTAGGAGCTTATACCTCTCTGGGAATTGAGCTATACCTTCACAAGAACACTTGTATCCCTGAGGGCTACAGAAGATTAATTAAGGTTTTACACATAATTTTACTATGTGTTTCAGTGTTTTTTCTATTTCTTGTTACATCAACACTTTAATATTCACCTTGTGATCTATGGTAGGCTGCAGTTATTCTTCTGAGGAACCTTTGTCTAAAGTGCCTTTGCCCATCAGGCTCTCATACTTGAAGGATTTGCTATTACCTTCTGGAATCTTGCAACCTATTCTTTTAAGACCACTTTTTCCCTATTATTGAAGATATTTTTGAACGCTTACCCTTTAACAGGCATGCAGCCACTATCAGCTGGAGATCAACTGCACACTCAAATACACATTATACTGGGTTGCATGCATGTCTCATGGTAACATGAAAGAGTACCAACCTTGCTTTAGGATATCCTTCAATTTTGGTAAAGCAGTACTGAAAACTAGTTTTGGAGGGAAGAATTTCCAATAAAATTTGCAACATCTTCTGATATGTTCCTCTGGCATTTTTCCGGTTTGTTTGTGATCCTCCCCTGAAGCAGCTGCAAAGCCTTGCCAGTGACACCTGTGAGTGGCAACTGCTTCTTCCCTACCATGAGCCTTGTCACTCTTTCACAACTTATGGAATACTGGGACTAAACACAGGTAGCCACACTTTTCCAAAGCTCAATGTTGACTCTAGCTAATTCATTGGTGGCCTCCAGCAAGAGCTGGGTAATTTTTAATTACTCAAAAGCCCCTAGACAGCAAAATTGGGAAGGCTGATATTAAAATCCTTCAAATTACTAGTTTAAGTTTGTATCTGGCACCATGCAGGTACTGTGGACATGAATGCAGATCATTTATATTGGTGGCTATAACTAATTTTAGCTTGAGAAAACAAAGCCTATCTGTGGTTTTATTCAAAAATTTTAGTGGAATTCAATTATGAATGCCTGCTCAGAGCTGTTTAAATCAGAAGTTGCTGTTTTTAGAGATACAAAGATGGGGTTGAACTTTGGGGTCTGTAAAACACAAAAAGCCTGTTTTATATTTACTTGAAAGAATCAGAAAACAAAAAATCCCAGGGAAACTAGTGAGGAGATGAAGTTAAAATGAGTCTTTAACAGTCTTCTACCTGGTGTAATCACTTACTGCAGCTACAATAGCTTCTTATAGTAATAGTCATACTTGTATAATTTCTTTTTTTGTACTGTTGTAGAACAACATATTACACTGTAAGTGGAGACTTCTACAATTATCTGTATCTCTCTGTGCTGATAACTGCACTTTCGGGCTGAAAATTATCTGTCTGATTTTGGCCCTAAATCTTTTTTTGTTTTGTTCGTTTCTATGATTTACATGTGAATTCTGCTTACAAGGAAGGAAAAAAGAACACTTTTCTGTTGTGAGATTATTGTCTTGTTTTCAGAAGTGTCAAGTAGACAGAAATACTGGTCAAGTCAACAGGAGCTGCAGGTGCTGAACATTTTAAATCAAGCTATTCCTTTTCTTGTCTTCATGTGTGTAACCAAAATGACAACATTACGAGCTGAAATTTTCCTCGCAACTACTCTCTGAGACGGATTAGTCTGAAGCTGGTTTTCTGACTGAATGAGATGATTGTGGTGTTGAACAATTGAATTTCACTCCCACATATTTGCTGGTGCTATGTAGGCTGAAAGGCAAGCTCAGGCCCCTGAGCTGGGGGTGTGTATGGACACCTTCCTCTTCTGAGCACTCAGGGCTGCAGTTTTCCTAAGGAAACTGTTTTGGCCAATGCCTCTTCAGACCTGCTCTTACTTTATGATTGAACTGCCCATTTCACACCCCCACACCTATTTCCCTACTGTAAAACTGAGCTGGGAGAAGGGATCTGCCTGTCTGATGCTAACAAAAAATGACACTAACGCAGGGGTGCTTGTGTAGTGACACCAGCCAAGAGTGAAGAACCTACTGCACTGTCCTACTCGGTATTTTGGACACTGTTATGGACACTCTGAACACAGGTAACTGCCCAGCAATTTGGTACATCACTAAACTCACACATGGCCCTTGTGTCCCTACATCGCTGTGTGGCCTTCAGACAGGCCCTTTGGCACCTTCTCTTTGTTGCTTGCAGCACAATGGTGCCTGCAAGACCTTGCCTTGACATTGCGTGTAGGAAGGGCTGACCACTGCACAGATGGATCTGCTGCTGAGTGAACAAACCAAGCAGAGAGCAGAAGAGAAAAAAGCACAGCTCAGCTCAAGTGCAGTGGTTCTTGCAAAGTTTGTGTGAGCTGCAGGACACCCAGATGCTAATGGAAGATTGCAGACCACCTTGTGCTCACCCCTTCTCTGTGAACCTCTTGATGGGTTATCTTGATGTCATGTCTAGAAACTGGAGCACAGGGAAATTGTGTGATTTAACTGATGCCACAGAAGGTGCCTGTGGCAAAGTAAGGATCTGAATCCATCTCTCCTGATCTCAGGTTACTGTTTCTCCAAACCTTTCCTCTGCTTTCAGTGTATTTGGCGTTTCTCATGCATCATCCCACATCATGGGACAAATGCTGTACAGATACAGTCACCCAACTCTTGTTTGTGGCTGATTGGCCATTTTAGCTTGGTCTAGGAGGGATTAAAGGAGTCTAGTGATCATCTTTTCATTAACTCAGTTTATTTGCTTCTGCACTTGTTCTCACAGGGAAGAAATGAAATGTTTGGAGGTGCAGGGCTATACAGCTGAAGTATAACACCCAGCACCTGAGGGTCACATCTCACTTACCTAAGGGGATGCACTCTCAATGAAAGCAGTAAGTCCGATCTAGTTGCATGTTTCTAAAGTGCCTGCTATTAACAAGAATATTCAATGATACTAGTGAGAATTTTTCATAAAATCTGAGGGACAGACTGTCTTCTTTATAGCGTGATTCATGCACTGAGTCAGCCTGTGCATCTCCAAATGGCCATGGCTGACCTCCCTCATCATGCACGATATCAGCACAATACCTGACCTCAGAAGAGGTGAAGCCAAGTGGAGAAAAGAACAACCAGAAGTTATATCAAATGAGGAAACACATGCAATGCCATATGAGGCAGCTTATATGTAAAGCCTTTCAAGTCTTGCACTCCAGGGTACTTTGATGACTATGAGCATGCTAAACATGAACTACTATTTTGTGTTCCCACTCTGAAAAATGAAAATCCTTCTGTGATTATAAAATGTTATTGTCACCAAAAGACTCCTTGTTTTCCAAGATACTTCTTCAAAACAAACACATTAGAGAAGTCTTTGGTTTGCTGCATGATAGGTGAGTCAATGTTATCATCAAATCTGAATAAACAAGGGTTTGTTTTTAGATGTTAAAAATGTAGCATAATAAAAAGAGTATTTTGCAGACATGTTTTAGTTTATTCTCATTTTGCAATACAATCACTTTTACTTAATATATGTTTATAATTTCTTTTTTTCTGTGTGGCCTAACATAAAAATCAGAACAAAATTTTAAGAACATTTCCAGAGTCTGGTTACCCTTCAAATGCTTGAACAATGGCTTTTGGTTTTTTTATCATTTTGAGTGGCTTTAGCAGTTCTTGTTTAGGTAACAACGTGGATACACATTTGTGGGTTCCAGTCTGACTAACAGGAGTGCAAAGGATTAGCAGTTATCTCAACAACAAGATTTATGAAGTTATAAAAGAGCAGAGTACAGCCAAAGAGAAATCTGGTGGAAAAGACTTGGATTTTTCCAACAGGCTTCCAAACTACGGGTGGCAACTATGTAGATTTTTTATATTGCCACCATTCTGCATTCCTCATGTGACTGTCAGGTGCCTTTTTCACCTTCTCAAGACTGAAAAGAGTGATATCATCAACATTTAATCTTACTAATGTGTTAGGTGACTGCAGCATCACCTTCTTCCAAACAAAGATAAAAATAGTGCTTCCTTTCCCTTGGGGAAAAATGTGTTTTTTCTTTCCACATTTTGCAATTCTAATGTCTTCTACTGCTTTCTTTTGTTTCAGGAGCTGTAAATATGCATTGCCTACTTTCCATCTTCTATTGCAGTGACTGAAGTGTCAAAGGATATTACATGAAGTGGATGAAATCTAACCCTCTTAAAATGTGCAAAGGAAGCAGATTAGAACAGGATCCTAAAATCCATGAGGAGTGAGTGGAAGTGTTTTAGACAGCAGGAGAGTACATATAAAGGAAATAAAAAGGTTGAGCAAAAATTATTACAGATATATATTGAGTTTAGGATTGTTTTTATAAATATCAATTATAACACTAATCAGCATATCTGAGCCTTTCTGCTGGTACAAATTGTCTGTCTACTATTATAATGAAGCAGTGTTTAGAGGTGTGGATTTTTAGTGGCGTCTACTCTTATATTGGGTCTTGTGTGATGGCAGGAATAAGTACATACTTATGAGAAAGAAAAGAGAGACTCAGTTTGAAACAGAATGGGGTTTTATACTGCCTTCTCCATGCTGGAGCTAGACAAAACACTCTAAGGAAAACCAGTTACCAAATTCTTTTCTGCCAAATTTAACATGTGCTTTGTCTTGCATCTGGAAAAGGCAGACAATTACAAGGACATTAAAATTGTCGGACTAAAGAATGATGAAGAAACCTCGAAAAGGACCAGTATGACCACCAAATGCCAAGAATAGAGCTGAGCAGAAAGTATCCAAACTTTTCTGAACATGGCATAATCCTCTACCTCAGGAGCTTAACTAGGGCTGTTGCTGAACCTGCTGGTTGTGGCAGTCTTTAGAAACATACTCCAGAATATAATGAAAAAATAATGCAGAGAAGGAACCCCATTTCTTGGAGATTTCCACAAGCCCCTGTTTTAACTTTTTCTTTTTATTTATTTTTATGTGCATAGATTCATATTTTTCCTTAATTTCATCTGAAATACCTATACGTGACACCTTCATATATTTCCCATAAAAACCACTTCTAAACGTGGAAATTTTAAGTAAGTCATACACATGATATATTTGATAGGTCAGTTTTATACCTCTAAAATGGTTGTCTTTTGATCACAATAAAAAATTAGATTTTATTTGTTTGTTTGTTTTTTTTTTTTTCTTTTAACATTTACATAGCTAGTGAGTATATCCTGATCATCCTGGGGAAATGCAGCCAGGGCAGCTGAGCCCATCTGCATAGAGCAGCATGATTGCACACACAATTTTGCCTTTATGTATTGACAATTCAACTTGCTGCTTCCAGGACATCAGCACTGCTCATCTGAACTGTCAATCAAATACATTTCAGGTGGTAAAATTCCAGGGTCAGAGCTAACATAAAAGGTACAAAGCAAACGCCACTTCTTCTGTACATCAGCCATCCTGTGATCTATACAGGTAATCCCACAGAATGCTGAATTTCAGACAGAGTCCCATGCTTAAATGGATGTTCAAGACTTCATGACAGGAATGCAAACACTGTGCTAAGTCTTAAAGCCAGTGCATTTCTCAGGTGGTATGACTGCAATTTAAAACTCTCATTTCTTCATTCATGACAAACTTGCTGATCTGCACATGATGAGCTGCTGCTGGTGCCTGTGGG
>VZTR01000103.1:0-22781 GCA_013400775.1 Chaetops frenatus | reverse complement strand
TTTAAAAACCTGTGCTGTAGTTAACAAAGATTCCATGGTAAGTTATGAATACCTGAGTTCACCCTGGTGTTAAAACTCCTCTCCAGCAGCAAGAGGTGGTTTGCAACAAATTCTCAAATCTTTGGAAAGTGCATCCTCTGAAACATCATGCTTCAGGGCTCCTGGGTCCTAAGGATCTTCAGTATTATAGCAGTCAGCTGTATTTTCATTTATGAGTTTTAAACACTAACTACTGTAAAAGCTTCAAAACCTAACAGTAAAGTGTTTATGCAAGATCAAAGCTTTCAAGTTTTTTATTTTGTACTTGATAAAAATATATATCACTGCTAGCCTTTAAGGTGCCTGAGAGTTATGCTCCTCTTAAGATCTCTTTCTCTAGTCCCAGTGCCTGGTGGGAATGTGAGATATTTCTACTCTGAGATGTTACCTAACACTAACTGGTCTGAAGTTCAGATTTCCCCTACATATTCCTTAGGACAGGCCTGAGAGTAGACCTGAAAACTAGCACCTTAATCTTAGGATGTATATAATAAAAGCCAGCAGGTGCTGCAGTGACTTCTACTCCATATGCAAGATCCTTTACAACAATTTAAATAAATTATTAGCAAATGAAAAGATTTTTCATGTCACCATACAAAGGTACTTCACTATTTTCCTTTACAGATTACAATTTCACTTTTCCATCACAGTAAGAACAAAAGCAGAAAGACATATGGTGGAAAAACAAAGGAGCAACAAGACAGCCTTACCTAATTCACAGGAATGTGTTTGTTTACCAAAAAACTTTGATAAAAAGGTATCTTCTACCTATGGTTCATATGTCTCATGGGGTAAAAGAAAGTAAGAATTACTAAGAAACATGATGAGAAAACAGAATGGAACAGGACTTTGTATATCAAGAGCACCTTTTCCTTAATCTTCTTCTGAAATGGTTCATTTGTATTCAGAAAAAAAACCAACAATAAAAACAACCCAAAACTTATATGTTCATCTTGCAGAAGAGTTATGACTGGCTTTACCTTCAAACAAGAAAGATTCTTTAAAGTTCCATTTCAAGACTTTGTAATGAAACTACATCAATTACTGAGCTTTGAAGAATAATTGAAACTGTACAAACAGCTGCAGACAAGAGGCAAACTTCAGCTTTTCCTCTGGATTTGGTCATGAGGAAAACGACCCTGAAATTAAATTCTGGTGCATTTTACAGTATCAATGTAACAGACACACACTTTCTGTATCAGGAAAAAGCTCCAGCTGCTATGTATTGCTTGTTCAAGTGCAAGACACTTTTCTGAGAAGACTATGCTCACAAGGGTGCTGCCTAAAGCAAAACATACTTTACTTGTATAGAGGGAAAAAAGTAAGTGATGTAAAACAATTCTAAAGACAAGACATTTACCTTTCTTCAGTACTGAATAGCATTCACTTAAAGCAGATTTTCCCATCAGAAGACACCAGGAACAGCAACAGATTCAGCTGCCTTTCTTCCCATGGTCAAAAGTTCACCAGCCAGCCTCAGTACACCACAAGGTAAGAGGATCATGGTCTGCCAGAAGCACCAATTCTCTTGAACAGCCTAATTGCAGTTACTAAAATATATTCCTTTTCCATAGGAAATAAACTACTTAGGTATGTATATACATTCTGAATTCAACCTACCAAAATAGGGTGACCCACTCAAAGCTGAGAACACCTTTCATCACTTCCTCATAACCTGTAGGCAAAAACAAGTGTGGAATTGATTGCAGTTTTGTCAAATTGCTACATGCTGTCTGGAATTTGTGTGCAGATGCCAATATTTATTTTATAAATCTGAAATGGTTGGGGAAAACTTTGTAATAGCACATTTCCCATATCTTAATCCTAAATCATACCTTGTTTTGAGTGATTGTCCTCTGTCTCTACATCTGAGGTAATTAATTTTGGTGTTCCAGACGTGGCATAGGCACTTTGATCACACATGTGTTGTATTATCACTTTGTGTGAAAATAGTTATGACTGTGATGTTAAAAGACAGAATTTTATCAGCTACCTCCAGTTAAATGAAAAACTCAAACCTATGCCTAAAAATGCAGTCACTGAAAACACTGGGATTAAATACTCCCTCTCAACTTATTCTTTCCTAGACCACTGTCCTGACTGGATTTCCTACCTAGGACAGGCATCAGAGGGCCAGATGTGGGGAAACCAAGAAAATTACTGCATGTGACTACCAAGGTAAAAGAAAGGCTTGAGGGTCAAGGTGTTCAAAAAAATGTAAGAACAGAAGGCCAAAGGGGAAATTCCAGCAAGGCATCTCTGATGCCATTCTTCTCTGTGTAGGACAGGACAGTAACATGGAGTGGAAAGAGGTCCTTGTCATACTGTTAGGATTCCCCCAGTCAAGCTTCNGTGGTTATATTACAGAAATGCTTAACAAAACCTCAGGCATCTCTCTTTTTACAGCTAAGACATGATGGGTTAAAGAAGTTTTCTGAGCAACTGCAAGTCTGCTATAGGGGAAGGAATATTACAAATAACATAAGAGATCCTACAGGTGAGGAAAAAATCATCAAAGCCTTATACATCCCTACGGCTCCAAGGCTGTTAAGTTTGTAATGCACCTAATACAAGGATAGGATAGGATAGGATAGGATAGGATAGGATAGGATAGGATAGGATAGGATAGGATAGGATAGGATAGGATAGGATTCCATCTTGAGAAAGTCCTTTCTTTAAAACCAAGATGAGGGAATCTATAAAGCATAGTATGAGGAGTAAACCCATCAGCTGTGGTCAGGAATCAGTGGGTTGCTACACAGCTGCAATCATGCAAGGAAAAAGCTGTAAATATAACTGTATATTAGAATATGAATCTGATACATAACATCCTGCATAAAAGATCATCTTGGCAAGCATGAATGTCACCTCTGCAAAAGAAAGATGAACACTTTTGTAGAAGGTTACTTCAGGGTCATTTTGGTATTGACCCAAAAACTGAAACACAATATCCCATTTCAATGTCATTTCCTAATAAGCATGTAAATAACTCACAGCAGTTCCCCATGGTGAGGCAAAGCGGACAGCTCTTCATACTTTATATATTCTATGTGCCAATGACTTTTTTTTTATAACTTTGTGATACCATTGGACTCAGAAGGTGGTAAGAAAGCACATGAAGTAATGATGTACTCATTCCAAACATCCTTATGACGGCAGAACATACAATCCTAGAGAAAGATCCAATTAATAACTTTACATTTAGATCTTTAAAGATGCAACACAATGACACTCATTTTATTCACAGAAATTATATTAAGCTTTTCTCTGGTATGTATGACCAATGTGCTTTGCATGCCATAATTTAATCAACTATATGTTATAATGTTGACTGATATATAAAATGGTTATGAACATGAAAATAGTAAACTGAGAATTAAAAAACTATCTAGAGTGGGGGAAAGGCTCAAAAGTTGTGGTGCAGGAATGACTGGAATCATNTGTTGACTGATATATAAAATGGTTATGAACATGAAAATAGTAAACTGAAAATGAAAAATCTGTCTAGAGTGAGGGAAAGGCTCAAAAGTTGTGGTGCAGGCATGACTGGAATCATATAAGGAGAAAGGACGCTCTTGAGAACTGGGGATTCATGTAAGGCCTATAGGACTGTATACTCTGCTCCCATATTAATTTACTCAGTAAAGCACAGGACTTTACCTATTCAGAGAGTAGCTCTTCATTTTTGACATGATAATATAAATGCTAGTCTTGATGCACAAGATTAAATTAGGAGTCTGAGTAACTNATGAACATGAAAATAGTAAACTGAGAATTAAAAAACTATCTAGAGTGGGGGAAAGGCTCAAAAGTTGTGGTGCAGGAATGACTGGAATCATATAAGGAGAAAGGAGGCTCTTAAAAATTGGGGATTCATGTAAGGCCTATAGGACTGTATACCCTGCTCCCATATTAGTTTACTCAATAAAGCACAGGACCTTACCTATTCAGAGAGTAGCTCTCGATTTTTAACATGATAATATAAATGCTTNGATGCTCCAGGATTAATTAATTAATTAATTAAAGTTATTAGATCCCCAATTCCAGAACTTCTGATATTTTCCAGCCATGTGTGGAAAGAGTTCATAATTAACCCATAGGTAGTAATGCAAGACACTGATGAAGTCTGAAGAGCTCTAGGGTTGTCTGAATATCCCAGACAATGTTGCTGACATGATGACAACTTCCTCAGAATGTCCTACGAGTTAAGGACAACACATAAGAAATAGTGTTAGTCTGTACATAAATGGGAGGGTTTGCAATACTAAGTAGACAGTGTATTATTTAATACAAGGAGCACCAGGAATCATGATTGTACAAGTAATTCATAACCCTACCAGGAGGAATCAGTTGGCATGAAAGCAGTGTCAAGACATGGACATTCTATATATTTCTTTAAATTAGAACTCTGAAGCTTTATGGACAAAAGTTACCCAATATCTGATCATATTTAATAAAAGAATGCTGAAGTTGAAAAACCAAGATGGAGTGCACTTTGTCTTGGGGGACAGTACTATGAGGGCTAGACACTAACAAATACACACAATCTAAGACCAATGTAAAAGGTTTATATACAAAAGCAAAAAGCTAGTTCTGACTTTCCTAAAATTTACAGGTACTTACAGAAGATTTACAGAGAATGTAATGGGATTACTGTTGCTACCATTATCAAGATTATTTTTCTTAAAGTCCCTAAGTGATTTCAGCACTTGCTAAAGAACTTTTAGATGGGATGAAGCAATATATTTGTGCATACAGAACAAGAGAAGGAAACCCCAGCACAGTGCCTTTTTAATCAGACAACAAAAATACTCTGATATAGAAGGAATTTTACCAAGTGCATGAGCTATTGAGCAGTGAAAGCGAAAGCTGTTAAACCATCAATCCAAGGCAGTAAATCACAGTTCCCTTCATATCTGATTTCGTGAAAAAAAAAACCCCAAACCATACCAAACCAACTAAACAAAGAAAATAAACCCCCAAAAAACCAACCAACCAACCAGGGAGAAATTCTCTAAACCAGAGCCTGGTATGCCAAGAATTTTGTACAAGGGTGCACATACCAAGAGCAAAATGAATGCTGCAGTGGACATTTAATCCCACTAGGAATGTCTCTAATCAGCATTAGGCAGGAAAACACCTTGTCATGCACCAGGCTAAAACACAACACTCAAGTGAACAGCAGAGTTTACACTCCAATTCTTTATGATATTGATCTGAATAGAAAGGCATCATACTTTTTCTCTAAGTGACTTGATATTTATTCTTTACACTACTGTAGGTGGAAAACTGCAAAACAAAAGAAAAATGCTAACAGAACCCAAACAAGACACATACAACCCTGTAATATCCCCCTGGACTCCCCAGGCTTCCTTCAGTGGAAACACAGTTGGTTTCACTCCTACAGACTCTGTTTATATATACATTATAGCCCAGTCCTGTGGATAATTAAAGCAAACTTGGAGCAAGTAATCCGACTGAGGCCAATGAGCATGCAAACAAGCATACAGTCACACAAACAAATGTTTGCAGGTTGATTTTGACAATAAAAATAGATTCACTCCGATCTCCTAAACTAGCTAATCCAATTAAATTTTCACAATGCACATGCTTCCACTAATTAGAATATGGACAGCATGCAAGATGACTATTGCCTTCTGGAGACTGAGGAGCTCCTTTCAAGATTTTGTCTTGTGCAAGGTATCAGATCAATGTTGTGTCATGCCAGGAGCTGGAAAACTTTATCTTATCTCAACAGAAGCATGGTAACAGCCTTTTAATAAACAATAGACATTGGTGCTAAAAGGGTATTACTCATTTCTTCTTTTATATTTCACCCCTTGGTCATACTGGAAGCTGAACAATTCCTAACATAAGGAACAACTTTAAAGAGACAAGTGAAGTGTATGTATCCACCCTCTGCATAGGAAATGGAGTGTTGCATTTAGTTGAACAACTTAAAGATCCATTTAACATTGCTATGTATGAGAACTAGGATAAATCAAACATAAACAATGATAAATGCAAACAAACAAGCTACAGGGTCAATTCTACTCCATTCAGGTGCAAGGCAGAGACACAGGTTTATCACGAATCTCCTTATCCCAGAATAGGTCCAATTTCTTTTGCTGAAATCCATGCACAATTTCTGGGGAAACTTAGGGGCATTAAGAAGGGAATCACAAAGGCCAGCACACCAACTAAGAAGCTGCCTCAATTAGCTCAGGTGAAACAAGGAGAGGAACTCAAGCCCTATCTCTTTCTAGGACTTAGAAAAAGTTCTTTCAACTACTGAAAAGGACTTTGTTCTACTCGAACTCCAATATATGAGCTCTCTCTCAGAGCTGTGTCTCCACCAAATATTTACAAACACAGCTGATGGGGCACTGCTTATATAAACCACAGATGACCTTATTAGGGAAGTGTCTCAGACATTAAGCCACAAGGAGGTATCCTACCTGTTACACTATGGGGTGATACCCACATTACACTGTTCCATGTGAAGAGCTGCACCTCGCTGCCAGTGGCTGGCAGGGACGCAGCCCTGTCTGACAGGTGCGTGCCACAAATGTCCACAGGATTCGGTGCTGTGGGTGACATTGCCGCAGCCAGGCCTGGCCAAGCATCTCAACACCAGTGGTGAGCCCTTGCTGCACTGCTTGGTATGGCTGACAGGCAGCCTGGGATCTGCCCAGAGCAGGCTTTGAAGTGTCCAAGGTGCTCCGATGGCAAGAGCTGCCTGGGCACTTGGCTGAACGCACAACCAGCAGCTTGCTGGGGAAAGATTTAGGGCTCCCTGTTTAGAATCCAGGTGCTTGCAAGACGAATGCCCTGAGAATCCTGAGTTCACTTCTACTGTGAACAGCTGGATAGCATTTCTAGCTATAACCTGAAGTTGCTTTTAAACAAGCACTTTGCATCATCAGATCCACCATGAGTACAGGAACCAAGGAGATGATAAGAGTGTTTTGCCATCCTGACTGTAGCATCGCTGTTCAAGAATATGAGTACTAAACTAATCTTATGTGGGATGCTCCAGAACTGGATATACACAGAGAAATAAATGACTTTTTCATTAAATGAAAGAGGAATATGAATAAAGAACATGTCACTTCCAAAAGCTGAGCAAACAAAGCCATTACATACAGTGAATAAAATCATATTTAAATAAATATTATCTTCACATAGAAATACTAAAATTTTTTTGCTTTCCTTTTCATTCCAGCTTTTCTTTCTCAGTGGTTACTTTGCTGAGGATTCCTATGCCTCTGCCTGTGGAGGGAGCCTACCTGCCACTAGAGCCAGCCAGAGATCCCCAGGGCTGGCAAGGGGCTTAGTCAGCCCTTTACCTGTCGAAGTCCTTTTACTCAATTCTAGCACATATTTTATTAGAAAAATCCAAAACTGAAACAGGCTATTTGTTAAAAAACTCAACATAGTGTTAACTACGAATGAAAGCTAAAACTTATCAAAGCATCTGCACAGGACTAAAATCACCTTCTTTAAAGCCAAGGGGAGCTTACCCTTGACCTTCACAGGAGAAGGGTTGAGTGAGCTTGAGTAAACTATGAGTACTTTTGAGTATCTCAGGCAAGGTGGTGAAACAGTAAGATTAAGAAGGCTGACAGCAGAAGTGGTGCACTAATATTGATTTATTTACCTTGATCCAGTGCATTAATGCTTATTTCCTGCACATACAAACCCTATAGTATAAATCAAATTGGCTCCTTCTCTAAATGTAAATCGGAAGTAACACCAAAGCTTTGCTTCAGTTTGCAGCAGTGGAGATCATCAAAACACATGTACAACTCCTTGCCAATACATCAATATATGAAGTTTTCTCATTTGCAAGAATGAATCACTCAGTTAAAAGTTTTCTCAGTTACTCCGGAGCATGTGTTGATGCTAATTAATGTCCCTTGTGCCCCTCAGATACACACTCAAAAAAAATACACACAGAAGATACACACAGAAAAATCAAGAGCAGGAAGAAAAAAAGAAACTGACAGTATACTGGAACAACAGTCTAATGGGAAAAAGAAGCAACAAGATTGGTTTTCTGTTTACAGAATTGTCAAGTAGATAAAAATTGGCTTTAAAAGTCTTGTTTACAAAACAATAAATCTTCTAATAAGATAAACTGTATCACTTGGAGGTAACGAGTGATACTTGGGTGCTCTAGTTCTCCTTCATGTAAACAAATATATGACTGTAAACAGATCTGGAATTAAAACTTAGTTGCACATGGCACTGCAGGAAGGGCTTCAAGATACACTAACCATGTGTAATTAACTGTATCCTAGAGGAACCTCCTGACCTTTGCCATACAAGTGACATTTCCTGGTGAGAATTAAGTCACACCACTGCTGATATTCTCAGTTGACAGGCAAAAGGAGTGTGGAGTCTAAACTAGTAATAGCTTTCCAGATGTGGAAGCTATTTTTCTTTGAAGGTCAAGTCATGCTGCCACATCAGTGCAGGGAAGACAGCAGAGCACCCATTCTTTCACTTAGTCATCAGTGGTAAGGCTTTTGTCCTGCTGTCATCAAAAGGAGTCTGGCCTCCGACTTCACTGGAGTCAGACTTTTACTGAGACACTACTTAGCATTTTTACTGACTTTGGGAGGTTATGCAGCCTCCACAACCCAGATAAGTTAAGCTGAATGTGTTGTCTGCTTGGCTGGTTTTTAAATAGCATGCATAGACTTAATTTATGAAAGACAACAGATTTTCCCCATTAAATAAAAATACAAAAATTAAACAAACATTTTCAGATGGTTCTATGAGGCAAGTGTGAAGGTGCTAAAAGAAGAGCTGGTCAGCTCTGAAGGAGACTATTAATGAAGAAGAAAATTCATAAAAATAAGTCTACAGAATCTTAAGTAGAGTTTTCTCAGTAACTCTAGAACACATATTAGTATGTATCTACGGGTCTCAAGAACCATTAATTAATATTGACAGAATGGCTATATTGATAATATAATGCAAAAATAGCAACTGCATCTTCTTTTTTTTATGCTTACAAGTGGCTTTATCAAGCTGCAGGATCACATCTTTACAAGAAAGCTTCCAGTCTGTTCCAGAAAACAATGATCATTGTCTGTACAAAGCTTTTTCAAAGAAGATCAACTGTGGGGAGTTGGCAACAACTAACAAAAGATCTCAAGGATCATAGAGGATTGCATCTGTGCATGTTTTTGGAAATATAAAACATGGGCACGTGTTGCAAACACCAGCGGGGGGAGGTTGTAGCGAATCAGGGAAGACAGGATATAAAAAGCACCACACACCCTCTGTATGTCGTGCAGAATCAGCGTCGTTTATTCTCATCATCTCTCTTTTATAGACAGTTCAAATCTCCCGGTTCAACATCAGCGATAGGCTGGTTTATTATGCCAGCCAGCTTCTCTGACCAATGGGATTTCTGCATCTTTCGTAAAACGTGACTGGCTGTCAGTCTTGTGTGGGTTCGAATTAACCTATCCCAACAGGCACGATTTTATCATATTGTCATGCAAGTTAAGGAGAAAAATTGACAGAGAATTAAGGCATTTTGTCTAATGGAAAACTACAGGTAGTGAACTCTGTAAGCCATTTGAAATGGACATACTCCAAGATGAGAAACAGTACTATAAACTCCGGGAGATAGAGATACTTAAATAATCAGAGAAAAAGAAAAACATATTTATTTGCATGCAGCAGCATCCCTGATATGATGCTCATCTACATCTATATAGATGCATGAATACAGAATTCTGGGAAGAAAGGATTCCAAGATGGCAGGTTCCATTAATGGACAAAACCACCTCATTCCCTGGGAAGAGAAGGCTACATTTGTACTAGCAAACAGTACAGAGCAAGAGGAGGAGTTATACACTGATACAGATCATGCTGAGGATCTGGTGTTCAGACTACACACAGCTGGAAGGTTCCATTTCTAACTTGTTCTAGTCTGGTCATGTGGACTCTGTGAACACCCAGAGACCTTTTTCAATTTAGATTCACCTGAAAGAAATCTAATTCAAACATTCCCATTCAGTTAAAAAACACATTCCTAATCTGAACTTGAAGTCACACGTTCATATCCAAAGCATCCTGTGTCAGCAGCAGTTGTATTTGGAATAAAATTGCACATACTGAGTTCAGAGAATTTGATGCCAAACTTACAGAATCACAGAAAAAATTAGGTTGAGAGGGACTTTTAGAGGTCATCTAGTCTAACCTCCTGCTCAAAGTAAGGTCAGTTTCAAAGTCTGATCAGGTTGCTCAAGGTCTTGTACTGTGGAGTGTTAGGTGTCTCTGGGGATGGAGATTCCAAATCCTCTTTGGGCAACCCTACTTGGTCTGCGAACTCTCGTGGCCAGTGCTTAAACTGTCATGTGAATTTTTAAAATTAGATTCAATCACACTTTCCCTCACTATAGCTTGTGGCTGCCACTTCTTTCCTTTTGCAACGTACCCATAGGAAGTGTCTGACTCCACCTTTTCTGAGTCTACTTGGCCTTCTATCCTCCAAGAACAAACAGTTGTTTCAGCCTTTCCCTGTAGATTACATTGAACTAACCACTTCAGTGGTGCTCCACAGGACTCTATAGTTTGTCACTCTTTCCCTTGTACTGGTGGCATAAAGCTAGACAGAGTATTTTAAATACAGCCTTCTAGTACCAAGTATAGGGGAACAATCACTTCCTTCAGCCTGCTTACTTGCTTTGCTCTTGCTGAAGGAGTCTTGTGTGTGTGTCTTCATCGTCCTACTTGTTGTCTATCAACACAACCATCTTTTTTATCCAGATTTGCAACAAGCCAGTCAGTGGCCATCTTGTGTAATTTTGTATCCCAGGTGCAGGACTTTACACTTCCTTCTCCTGAACATCATGAGGTTCTTGCTGGCCCATTCATCCAGCTTGCTGGGATCCCTCTGAGAGGCTGTCCCACTCTCCTGTGTCAAATTATTNACTGGATACTCGTTCAACCACTGCACAGGTAACCCATTCGGTCCATACCTTCCCAGCTAGCCACAAGAATGCTACAAGACTGTGCTGAAAGACTTGCTGAAGTCAATTAAATGAAATCTGCTGCTGTCATTCAGAGGCAGCTGTTTTATCATAGATGGCAAGAATCAAGTTGGTTAAGCTTAATTTACCTGTGGTATATCCAAGGTGGCTGTTGCCTGTTACTTTACCGCATTTTGTGCATTTGGCTTACCACAGCCTACCAAACATGACAGAAAACAGCCTCTCAAAGACATAGTCTGGCTCCCTCAGCTCTTTCAGATATAGCCCATCCAGCTCTATTGATTTGTGGACAACACAGCTTGGGTTCAATCCCTTCACATGGGATCACCAAGCCTCACAGTCATCCTTAATCTGCTGAAGTGTTATTACAACAATATGAGAGAATAGAAAAGTCTGATGATTGGGAAGGACTTGGCAACCTCTGTGATACAGACTTCAGGGAAGCAAGCAAAGTTTGGAAGTCATCAGCACATGGTTGTCTCCACTTCCTACACCAGGGAATCTTCAATACCAGTTACCCATTGCTTCCTCTTAGTGGCACTGGTTAATAGTTGATCAGGCACTGCTGGTCTAAACACCTCTCTTGCCAGAACTCAATCCTGCTTTCCTCTTTCCAGGTCTACATGTTTTACTAAATCTGTATTATTATTATTAGCCTCACATATCTGTGTTACTGAGCACAACACCAAGTATGGGTATATCTTTCCATTAACTTACCTGAAAGAAACTGTTTGAGGCTGGACTATTTCCTAGCACTGATGCCTAAGATTCAGGCTTCTCAAAGTGAAGACATAAGATGTAAGCAGCACAAAAAGCCAGCTACTTATGAACATGGCAAAAAAAGAAAGCAAACAGATGCTCCTTAAATTAAAAAAAAGAAAAAAATCTATGCACACATTTGACTAAAAATACATACATAGTACCAGAGAAGTCAATTGCTTGTCCATGTCATGATGCATACGGTTAATATTGTGTGTGTGCACAAACCTTTAATGCCAGACTTCACAGAACTCGCTGTGGTCAGGAACACAGCCAAAGCCATAAATGTAACACCTGATTTTCAGGGGAGATGGGAATGTGAAAAAGAGTTTGGGAAATTCTCCTATGAGGATGCCTTTGAATTACTCCAGATAACCAGAGAGCATTTCCTGTAGCCTCCAGGCATTAGGATGTGGCACAAGGGCATTTCTTCATCTCCAGGTCAACCAAGCGAGGCCAAGGCTGCTAAGCCCATCCCTTTCCTTCTGACATACATGGGAGGAAACTCCCCCTTCTGCCACTGGACTATACAAGAGAGGGGAGGGAAAGAGAAGAAAAAAAAAAAAAACTAGTCTTCTGTCCACCATTTTAGAGAAAGAAAAGGGATTCCTCAGCTGCTTTTCCTGTCTGACATCTAAATGGAAAAGGCAAGAGATCAGACTGTTTCCTCACTGCATTAGATGGGAGAGGAAGCAGGATAGGAAGAGGGCAGGAAGCAGGCAAGGCAAGGTAAGAAGAGATACTAAAATTCCCCATGTACTAATGCTTTTGCATTTGAACCCAAATTCTTAGAAATCCAAAACCCAGCTGTGGAAAAAGGACTTTGGGAAAGCTGGGAGGGGATGGAAAGGTGTCTGTCTTTCTCAGCAGAAGTACATGTTTTGCTTTGTTTTGTATTTGCATGCTTCATCCAAAGTGTTACACAACATGAAGCTTTATATAACTATACGACAACACACACTCCCCACACATCCAGGGAAAAACCTCAACTACACTAAAATCTGTTCAAATGAACACCCAAGTTTAGCAGGACACTAAGGTTGACTAGGTACCACAAAAAAATTATGCATTAGAAAATATTCCCTGCCTAGTTGTGAGAGTAAAGCTTTCCCATGGCAATTCTGTCGCCCTAAATTCACTAACATTTGCCAGATAGCAGCAGCTGCTCCAGGATTCCTTTGGCAAATGCTGTATCTCACTTTTTTTGTTCTCAGTATGCTGTAATTTCCTGTGGAATGAAGAAATCATCTATACTACAAAGAGGTGCAATTCTAACACTTTTAGAAGTAAATTATTTTACAGCACATGTATTATGGAGAGAAATATAATACTTGGGCTGAGAAATTCCCAAGTGGAGAGAGATTAGAAAAACAATCTGATAAACAAACACCATCAAAACATGTATTTTTTTTATTCAGTGCAAAAAATATTGGGCAACTGTTGCTGTTTGCTGTTCCTAGAAAGAAGGGAATTCTGTTGCCAACAGCTGTAGTTTTTCATAGGAATTATAAGACTATATTGAAGATTTATGCTCCTGACAAAGGCATAAAGTTATCCAAACTAGGGCAGAAAAACCAGAACAGTCTTTTCCCAACGAAACAGACACATTACTTTTGTTAACTCTTACTATGGCAGAGGTTTTGATCTTCAAAACCAGAAACACATGCTGTGGTTGATGTTTATATTGATTAAGTCTTGCAATGCCACTCTGCACAGGGTGAACTGGTTTGTCACAGGTTGTTATACAAGCCAGAAAGATACCCTATCACCTTTAATAAAATCATAAATACTCACCTCCAAATGCACATGACTTTTAACATCCTTCTTGAGATTTTGGGGTTTTACGACTATGCTCTCTCTAGCTTATGAAAAGGTTTCCTCAAAGCTGTGGCCATCTGACAGATCCATAGGAGAGAGGAGAAAGGAGACCCTAGGCAAAAGGCTGTCCTTGCATAAAGTAAACAAGCAAGGGGAGGAAATCTTGGGTCTCTTTGCTTCAGTTACACAGATGCAAGTGGCCCTACCTGCTTGCACATCACTCTCCTGATTCTCATGGAAAAGCTACTCCTCATGCTCTGTGGGATTAAGGTCTTCTGTGTTCAATGGAACTACATCAGATAACAGTATACAGAACTATTATTTTTAAGTCAACTGACATTCAGCAATAAAACTCAGTATATCAGAGGTTTTAAAGTTCATTCATTTGCAAGCAGTCAAACAGCATAGTCTGAGTTGAATCCTGGGCCAATTTACAGTTCCACCCTATGCTGTTCCATGAACATTACACAGATTACACAACTTGGGAATCAATAAATCCATTGCCTTGAAAGAATTTGCTCAGAGACTCACAATGAGTCAGTGGCAGTGTCTTGACTAGATCTCAGACTTTGGCTTCCATTTTGTAGCTGCTTGGTCCACCAAATCATATTTATACAACATCAACAAAAATATTTTTATTTCTGACTTCCTGAAATTGCTGTTTGTTTGATTTGTTGGTTTGGGATTGTTTTTTACTAGGAAAAGGAAATAAATTTAAAGTTTCTAAATAATTACAGTTGTGATTTTTTTTAACCAATTATACTTCTCAGCTGAAGGAAGGATAGAAAGCCTGGTCTCTTTGAACAAAATGCAAAATAATTGAAAGGCCTACACAAAAAATCACTGTGTACATGCCAGTTTTCAGGTTCAGACAGACATAATCTAATAGTCTATTTGATTACTGACATTAAAAATCCTACATGTAATCACTGAGAAGCAAAAGACTAAAATAAAACATTCCACCAACTTGCTACCACTTAGCCCTGCAAAAGGGTCTGTAAAAACTGAGGATATTTTCCGTAACAGAATTTTAACTGTGCATAAGCAAGCAAACAGAAAGCATTCTGTTTTCATAGTATATATGATCCAAAAGAAAAAAATAAAGATTTAAAAATCTGGGGACATAAAACCAACTTCCATTTTAAATTTTTAGGGTCTAAAAGACGGATAGTGTATATGTGGCAAGCTTTATTCACCACAAACAGCCTCTTTAAAACAAATTACCATTGACAAATAATCAGTTATAAGAATAGTTTCCAATAAGGCAGAAGTTAAGTTATCTAGCATGGCACTAGAGAACACAATTTTAAATACGCTTATAGTTTTATTAGAGCCAATGGCTTTTTCCATGCTTAAGGCTAAGCACATGTTCACGTACTCTGCCAAGACAAAAGCTTCCAACTCTGTTGTTAGAATGCAAAGTGAAGCTTTCTATCCCAAACCACATTTTCTTGCATGTAATCAGCACTGATGCTGCCACCATAGTTTCCAATTCATTCCAGGGCACACTCAGCATTTATGAGGGCACAGATGGTGCTCTCTTTCTTTGGTTTCTAAAGAACATGCCTAAATATTAAAACAAACTTGGCCTTCTGCCTCTTATCCTGTTCTTACACTCTATTGCCACCATAAAAATAACAGTAACCTTTGATCTAATCTGGAAGCCTTTTCTAATTTACACACAAAATTTGGCAATAGTACTATCAAGTACAGTCAGCCCACTCGAAACCAGAGAACCTGATATGCAGAAATCCAGCACATCAGTCACAAGCAATCAAGAGCAGGAACAAGCAATCCACAAAAAAATCAAAAGAACAAAAATTGGTAACAGTGTTTACAGTAACAAACTACATGATCCCGACTTATTTAATGGCTGTGTGTGTCTGGAACTGTAAGGTTATTCACCAGCTTAAGCAGGAATTACCAAACGAGGCTGATTTGTAAGGCAAATAAAAAGCACTAGCATGACAGTATTTGTTTTAAGTGAGCAAGGCCTTGTCCAACACACTCAATGCCATGGTTTGCATTATGCTGAGAATTTGTAGGCAGCATAGGACATTTATTCCAAAATTTTGAAAATTATTTACTTGTTTCCAAGCATGCACACAGCAATGTACACAGAGACCAACAGAAAGACCAGCTGTCACAACATTCCATTAAAAATGTCCTAAGGTAAGATAATCTCAGATTTGTCCAGCAGATCTTGACAAAATGTTCTTGAACATGCAGCTAACTGAGACGCAGGTGCACATGATGGTCAACAGGTCTTAGCCACCCTTCTTCACAGGCTTTCAGTCTCACACAAAGCACACTGACACTGGAAAAATCGCATGTCATGTGCATCAAAATATGTATGACCAAACTCAAATAGGGGTACAGCAGTGGGGGAAGGCTTGGAGAAAGATTATTCAGACTGCTTGGAAAAGATGTGCCCTAGTGAGGACTATTTCACGACCTCACTGGTAACTTGAGGCTAGCAGCCAGTGCATGCTGCTGGAATCTGGGACAAGAAATGTCCATTTAAAGCAGTTGTCTTGACTTCAAAACAGCTCAGCAATTGCATGCATAGACTGGTAAAGAAATCACATCTGAACAAATATCAAGTCTAGAAAACTAGTTTAAGTACATTCAAATGCCAAAAAGCCAGAGCTTATACTAAATAATCAGTTAGCTCCTACATTTGTTTTAAAAATAAGCAACGGCTAGTAATTTTGCAAGTAATGATCCTAGATATTGGCACTCCACTAAATATAATAAAGCAAATAAATCTAAATTAGCATATAGTACTAAATCAAAATTACATTAAAATCATAATAAAATTAAACAAAAACTCCATAAATATAAATTATTCAGGAACAAACCACTGTAGAACATACATAAATGAAACAATAATTAGATATGGATGGCGAAGACACTGTCCTGCAGCTAGTCGAAACTACTTTTTATAGCCTGTTCCTTTTGAGGCAATGGATTATGGGTCCTCCTATATCCCAGCTTCTCCCAAGGTAGCCCCTCCTGCTGTCTCCTTGCCTCTTGAAACTCAGCCCTGCTTTCGTCNTGGAATCTGGGACAAGAAATATGCATTTAAAGCAGTTGCCTTGACTTCAAAACAGCTCAGCAATTGCATGCATAGACTGGTAAAGAAATCACATCTGAACAAATATCAAGTCTAGAAAACTAGTTTAAGTACATTCAAATGCCAAAAAGCCAGAGATTATACTAAATAATCAGTTAGCTCCTACATTTGTTTTAAAAATAAGCAACGGCTAGTAATTTTGCAAGTAATGATCCTAGATATTGGCACTCCACTAAATATAATAAAGCAAATAAATCTAAATTAGCATATAGTACTAAATCAAAATTACATTCAAATCATAATAAAAGTAAACAAAAACTCCATAAATATAAATGATATAAAACAAACCACTGTAAAACATACATAAATGAAACACTATTTAGATATGGACGGTGAAGATACTGTCCCGCAGCTAGTCAAAACTACTTTTTATAGCCTGTTCCTTTTGAGGCAATGAATTATGGGTCCTTCTATATCCCAGCCTCTCCCAAGGTAGCCCCTCCTGCTGTCTCCTTGCCTCTTGAAACTCAGCCCTGCTTTCGTCCCAGACTTTGCAATATTTCCTGGTGTTTGAGTGGCTTCCAGGAAATTCAGGCTGTTCCCTTTTCTTGGTATCATGAATGTACACAACACATAACTTGAAATTACTGGTACATTCAATACTTTTAAAATGATGGCTTGAGAACAAGCTTCAAAAGAGCAGCAACAGGAACGCTGGCCTTACCTGAAGGATCTTGAATTGTCATTTCCCTACGCTTCAGCATCAGCTTGTCCTTAACCCACGGGAACTCCTGTAAGGAATCCAAGAATGCATCAAAAGCTTTGGGTCCTCTGGCAGGGAGAATATCAAGGAGCATCATGGTTTTCCTCTGACTAGTGGTTTGGGCTTTTATTTCTTGAACATGACTGTCTGTGAGAATCCCTTCTTGGTAGAGATACTGAATAACAAGTCCATCCACCAGCACCTCTGTGCAGAGCTCCAGGCGCAGGGAACGTAAAACCTGCTTGTCTCTGGCATCCATCTGGCAACCTAGGGTGTGCGAAAAGGAGTAAGGAAATGTGTGAAGATTAAAATACTTCAACCTTTAATACCCAGAAGTGATATGTGAAGATCCAAAAGTGATGTCTGACACCTGTCAACCGTTAGAGAAAACACCAAACTCAGAATCACCAACCTGGCAAAACTACTAATGATCCCTATCATCTTCTTTCCACTCAGATTTCACTGTCTCACGAAGTAAAATGATGCAGTTTCTGGGAAATACTAGACAGGAATAGAACATTTGGCATTGCAAAGACCAGTCCTCTGCTGGAGTGAAACCCATGCCAAATAATCATGTTTATTAACTGGCTAAGGTCCATACTAAAGGCAGCTAGAACACTCACCAGTCCTTAAGAGACACTAACCCCCCAAAATTAAAGAGATGTCACACCTGACCACTGATACAATTACAAAAGCAGCAGGAGGACTGGTAGATGCATCACAGCCAGGCAGAAGCAGCAGCAAGGACAGAATCAGCAGGTAGCATTGGCCTACATGATGCATTTTAAGTTTAGGAGGGGTAGAAACACACCTTACGTACCAGGTTGCTCTCACCCTTGAATCATTCTGGAAGACTGTTCTGGAACTCAGCTGATCTGATGAGAAGAAACTTCCTTTGAATTTCCATCTCAAATTCATCCCCTTCTATTTATAGGCATTTGTTCTGCCAAAACTGTTCCTTAGCTTAAGTAGCACTTCTCCCTCTCTTCTGATGTGTTCACAGGAAGTGATCAGATGCCCTGTGCCAGCTTCCATTTCACTTGACTAACACTCTGACTAGCAAAAAGCTAAAAAAAATGCATTTTATAGCCACTCTACAAAAGAACGATCAAGGTCCAGAGAGACCAACCAGCTCATCCAAGATCAAGTCAGCAGTCCATAACAGACCTACAAACTGAATCAAAGTGTCTAGTCTAGTCCTTAATGATAAACATATCCCTGGGCCCATTAATGGCACTTGAAAAGGAAAATGACATGACAATACAATTAGGTACTTTCTCATTACTAAATAATGAAGTCAAAAAATGGCAGCAGGTGTTGAGTGTGATTACCAAGAGAGTTTCTCATAATTAAACTAGACACTGCTGTTTGAACTGCTAGACCTAGCAGAAACTCTACTTCATTCAGCTTGAGGATACAAGGAGAGACAGGATTTTCAAAGCTTTTGCATGAGACTTGATGATGTCTTTTTACCATCAGAGGTGCCTACTGACTCCCAGGGCCCCACTGAAGACTACTTGGTTGGCCTGGTTGTTAAAATGTAGGACAGGCGACCAACAGAATATATTGGTATGGAAATGGCACCTTGGACAGAATGCAAGAGCACAGTGCCATGAGAGAGAGACTGGAAAACCCTGTCTGTGACATCTTCTGACAAAGCTAGTTTCCAAAAATGCTTCCAAAAAGCACTGCTGAAAAGCGCCTTCCTGGAGGACTCCGTCTTTCCCAGGTTACCCAGAGCATTTCTCATCTATTGAAGTGAATTTCAAGGTGCTTACCTTCTGTGTAGGGATCTTGTGGGAATCAAACACTGCTATGCCAGCCCATGTCCCTAAGAAATGCTAGTTTGCTAAGCAGAGTTCAAACATCAAACTCCATCATGGACTGAGACTCCATCATGGATAGTAGTGCAAGCAAGGAGATGGAAAAAGAGCAGCCAAGAAAGAGATCTGGATTTTCCCACTTGATCTTAGGATGCTAATTTTGGACAGGTGAAGCTGAAGACTCTAGTCTCCAACACGTAGTCTCTTTACGCTACAGGAAGCAATCTCTGGACTACAGCAAAATTCAGGCAGTAAATCCTGCCACTTCTTCCTTCTAGGAGAACACCCCTAAGCTCATGAAGCACTTGCAGAGTTTGAAAAAGGCATCCAGCAGCACCTCTAAGGGTGTCATCTCAACCCAGGCAGAAGCCTGTTTCAGATACTACAAAATCTTTTTGTTTCACATTCTGAATGGGCCCCTAGAGACCCCATTCAGGAGCCTCCTCACATACTGGATAAGTTCGCTAGTCACTGTACAGCACTTGATGAGTTCCTCTTCTTCACGACCAAAGCAGCCAACACTTTTCAAAAATTAAGCTCTAACAAACCAAAGGTTTGCATCTTTGGGCACTGAGGAATGCCTATCAAGCCAGGAATCTGAAGGGGGAATATCTGCTGAAAAAGGCCTTTGGCTTGCTGACTGCAGAGTGCACACAACTGAGGGTTTAAAGTCCAGGCACTGGCCTGGTAAACTTCCAGGATGGGGCATTCTGAGTTCTAATGTNATCTGAAGGGGGAATATCTGCTGAGAAAGGCCTTTGGCTTGCTGAGTGCAGAGTGCGGACAACTGAGGGTTTTTAAAGATAAAGTATTTCTTTGTGTGTGTTTACTGTGAGAAGCAAATATCTGAGTTGGGAACTAAGCAGCTAGACATGGAAATATATCAGGATTTTGGTGTGTAACAGTGTTGGGTGTCTAGTGTAACTAAACAAAATTTAGTGCAACACAGAATTAACAAATTCATTTTAATCACAGTCTATATATAGGGATTTAAAGTAAGCACTGAATTAAACTTAGTCTAGTAATTTAACAGAAAATGAAAAATATGAGATGTCCTTTTACCCAAAAGATGACATGGTTCAAACATTCCCCAGATACTTCTGAAAATGAACCTTTTCCATTATAAAGCCAAATTTTAAGAAATAGACCACCTCTTGCTGAATGAGCACAGTCCTTAACTCATCACCACACCAACACAAGCAGGTTTGCATTTTTTTTGGATCTAAAAGAGTAACTGTCCATGAACAGGGATAAAACTTTTGATAAAAACCCCTTCTGACGCTAAAAAGGCATATTCACTTAGGTTTTTTGCTAGAAACATGTCACCATTTTCCAGAACACCAACTGCACTCACCTGCCTAACCCATGAATGATTCTGGCTACTCACAGCAAGCCTACGGGTTAAAAATCTTACCACCCCCCACCCCAAAAAAAAAGCAAGTTTTGCTTTTAACAGCTTCCCTGCCGAGGTTTGGCAGCTGCTGCTCCTGTACCAGCCAGGGGCTGATGCTGCCCGCACTCCGGCCCGAGCCCCCGCAGGCAGCATCAACCCCCGGCCTTCCTCCCCTCCCGGTCTCCCTCCGGGCAGGGCTGCGGCAGCGGAGGCGGTCCCACCGCGGAAGCCCGGCCCCTGCCCCGGCTTCGCAGCGTTGGGGGCGCCACCGAAAGGCTCCGCGGCACCGCTCTCCCGCTTTCCCCCTCAAGGGCGCCTGGGGCGGGGCGGGGCGAGCCGAGTGGGACCATCGGCAGCGCCCGGGCGAGCGAGCGGTCGGTGGGGAGCGCCCACCACGTACTTACGCGAGGGGAGCGGGAAGCTACCCAGGGCGCGGCGGCACCCGCGGAGCCTGCGCGGAGAGCACCATCTGTGTTGAAGGCAAGAGGGCTCCGCCGGAAGCCGCCGCCGCCGCCCTGCTGCGGGCCGGCCGCTGCCGGCCCGCCAGCGCGGGAGGGGCCCGCGGCCGCCATGNAGGGGCCCGGTGGGGCGGGCGGCCCGGGGCTCCCTGGGGCTGCTGCCGCTGCTCTGTGCCGCAGCCGGGGCGGGGACGGGAGGTGTCTCCGCCAAGGAGGCCCCTTTCCAGGAGTTCGGAGGACCTGCTGCGCTCTCCAGAGTCTGGGTGGTGGGGGTGTTTAGTGAGAGGAGGGATTGTTTCTAAAATTAAATTAGAAATTACGAAATTGCAATTTTAATAACATTAGAAACAGCTGATCTCATTACTCTCTAGGCACACTGGTTCCTATTTGAGAGTGTGCGCTAAGCTGAACTTCATCCCGGTGCTGGTATCGTCAAATCAAACACAGCAGTATTATATCGAATACTATACATATTTAGCTTTATTACTTTCATCTGAACAGCCTAAAAATGAAGAAACTTTAATAAATGAAAACCATTTAGTAAAGTCGGAGCTGGACTGTGTCTACCACAGTGCTATGTACATTCCTGTTATTTTATTCCTCTATTACTGAATACTGTATTATTCACATCATTTTATACGGATATCTGGAATCAAAATACGGTAGAAAAGAGAAAACTGTGATTCGTAGAGATTCATGTAAAAATGAGGCAGTGTCACTTTCGATCACACATCATGGAATAACTTTCCCATCTTTGCATGGGTGTCAGGTGTCACACGGGATTGAGTGGTGTCAGCCCTTTTTCTTTTATGTCGGGACCACAACAGCGATGAAAGGGGGAAAATAAAAAAAAAAGATCTTCCAGTGCTGGAACGTACTACCTTGAAGCTGCAGGCAGCCACAGCAAGCTGGCTGTGGTCTGCACAGCGTGCTAATTCCTACCCTCTGGAAAAGCAGGAAAGGTGGTTGCTGCAGCTGCTGCTAGAAACGTCACCTTGTGAATCCCATTTATACACTCTGTTCAGACTAATAGTACAGATTTAAGGGTATTTGAAATATTTAAGGGTATTTGGAAGCTGGTTGTGGAAACCTTTACATGCCTTTCCTAGATACTGTACCCAGGAAATACTTGCCATGGAAGAATGTAACCAAAAGCGTTATTGGTAGAGCTCACATGCTGCCTATGTGTAACATGATATTAATCTACAAGATTTTACATAAAGATAGGCAGTCACACTCAGGAATCTTAAATCCTTTTCCTTTGATTTTACTGTGGCTGACAGCTTAGAATTTATGTGGACACAGAAAGTAAATCAGTCTTAAAGGCAAAATTTGTATGCTTTTTTAAAGAAACATTTTTAAAAATAGATCCATTTATCATTTGTCGCCAGCTTCTGCAGAGATGCTACTTATTTGGCAATTTTAAAGCAATGTTTTGGTTTGATGACATAACACTTTTACGTATAATTATTTCCAGGTAATAAATTTGATACAGGAGGTTAAATTGCTTGTGAATAATGGATAAATACTATCTTATTACAATATCTCTGATAAACCAAGGCAAATGTGTTTTTGTCTCAGGCACACGTGTTAGTCTTCTAGGAACACAGACATAAAAAATCTAAATACTCCTCTGG
>VZTR01000099.1:122335-150265 GCA_013400775.1 Chaetops frenatus | reverse complement strand
CCTCTAATTTTCTTGGTGACATCCTCTGGACTCACTTCATCAGGTTGATGTCCTTCCTGTGCTGGAGACCCCAGAGATGGATGCAGCACTTCTGGTGTTGTCTCACCAGAGCAGAGAGGAGGGGCAGAATCACCTCCCTGAATGCACTTCCCAGCCTCCTCTGGATGCAGCCCAGGACATGTTTGACTTTCTGATCTGCAAGTGCACATTGCTGGGTCATGTCTAGGCTCTTATCCATCAGCACCCCCAAGTCCTTCTCCCCAGGGCTATTCTCCATCTGTTCATTACACACCCAGCCTGTATTGATACTGGGAAGTGCCCTGACCCAGGTGTGGCACCTTGTGCTTGGTCTTGTTGAATCTCATGAGATTCCCATGGGCCCACTTCTCAAGCCTGTCCAGATCCCACTGGATGTCATCCTGTCCTTCAGGTATGTAAACAGTACCACTCAGCTTTGTGTCATCTGTAAAGTTTCTGAGGGTGCACTCAGTCCTTTGTCTTTGTCATNTTACATAACCCCGGTCCCGGTATGGACTCCTGAGGGACATTCATGTCCATCAGGAATCTGAGGCATTGACCATTACCCTCTGGATGCTAATTTCTTATGCATCTAATAGTTCACCCATCAAATCCAACTCTCTCCAATTTAGCGAGGATTCTGGGGGGGGACTCTGTCAAAGGCTTTGCATAAGTGCAGATAAATGACATCTGCAACGTTTCCCTTTTCCACTGATATGGACACTCTGTCATGGAAGGTCACCATGTTGGTCAGGCAGGGCTTGCCCTTGCTGAAGTCATACTGGCTGTCCCTAATCACCTCCCTGTCCTTCATGTGCCTGAGCACAGCTTCTATGGGCAAGCTTCACAAAAGTGAGGCTGACAGGTTGGTAGTTCCCAGTGTCCTCCTTTCTATACATTTTAAAGAGAGGTACAATTTTGTCCTTTTCCCAGTCACCTGGGACTTCACCTGACTGCAATGGAGAGTGGCTTGGCAACTGCATCAGCCAATTCTGTCAGGATTCTGGGATATATCTCATTGGATCCCATGGGCTTTTGCATGTTCAGGTTCCTAAGATAGTAATGAACCTGACTTTTCCTTACACTGGGAGGGGCTTTGTTCCCTCAGTTCCCATCCTGCTGTCCATTAACTTGAGAGGTGTGGGAAGAGAGGTTGCCACTGGAGACTGAGGCAAAAAAGTTTTTGAGCCCCTCAGCCTTCTTCTCCTCCATTTTTACCAGTTTTCCATCATTGTTTATTGTTGGGAGTATACCTTATTTCACTTTCCTTTTCTGGTTAACATACCATAGAAGCCCTTCTTGTTATTCTTTGTGTTGCTTGCCATGTTCAGTTCCTGCTTTACTTTGGCCTTCCCCACCCTATCCCCGTACAACCTGACTATCTCAATATCTTCCCAGGTTACCTGTTCTTTTTTTCCCACTATCTGTGCACTTGCTTCTTTCTCTTTAGTTTGATTAGCAGTTTCCTACTCAGTCTTGCTGGTCTCTTGCCTTCTCTGTTTGATTTCTTGCTCTTGGGGATTGATACCTCTTGCTCTCTGTGGAGACTTCCTTAAAGATCTGCTAGCTCTGTTCTGCTCCCTTGTCCCTGAAGGCAGTTTCCCAGGGCATTTAATGACTATTTCCTTGAAGAGCTGTGAAGTTTGCTTTCCTAGAGTTCAGGGCCTAACTTTAATCCTTACCTGATTCATATCCCTCAGGATGCAAATTCCACCAATGCATGATCACTGCAGCCCAGGCTGCCTCTGATCATGGTGTCCCTGATTAGCTTGCTTATGTTGGTGACCACCAGGTGCAGTGTCACATCCCCTCTGGTGGGGGGCTTAAAGCACTCAAGCGTTGAAGCAGCCAGACAGAAATCCACTCTCTTGGCTTGTGGCTCTAATCTTTTAGCGTGTCTCGAAGTTCTGATGAGGCCAGAGACTGTATTGTTTCCTCCATCATTTTGAATTCTCTCACTCCTTCCTCCAATCTCTTTGTTGAAAAACCAGCTTCTTGGTAAAACCCTTTGTCTTTTTCCTGCTCCCTTTCTAACTGATGATACGGATCCATTATTCTCCTTGTCAACTTTTTCACAATTACAGTCATTGTTTGGAGCCCTATCTCAACCATGGTGCCCTCCAACACATTTTGTGTCCCTGCCTCACCTACAGTCCTCTGACAGTATTGAACTGTGGCTCAATGGGCACAGGCCAGGCTCCAGTACAGTGCTAGAGGCTGCTGATTCAGTCTGCCAGGGTCATTTATCTGTTCAGGTGTAAAGTCCCAGGTTATGGGAGGAGATAACTACCCTGGGACTTTGCCTAAATCCTTCCACACACCCTGCCATCCATGGGCTGGTCACTTCAGGGCACATTACAGTTTTGCCTCACCCAAAACTTGTCTTCTCTGATACCAGGATGACACCAGATTCCACAAGCTCCCTAATAAGCTAACAATGTTAATTATTAGTATGAAATCTCATGTGAGGGTGAACAAGGACTTGTGAGCCTGACTAATAAACTGTCCACAGCAGTCCCAGATAGGAGAGATGTATTCCCTCATCATATCCACAAGGCAGATACAGCACAGCAAGGCCAGCACTTCCAGGGCAAAACACAGAGACATTATTTGTATTAACATGTTCACAAAAAAAAGAGAGAAGCAATGCAGCCAACAAGCTCTGACCTGCACAGCAGCTTGCTACTCAATGCCTACTATAGCTACAGCACATTTAATACAAAACTGCTGTTATCTTGAGCCCCCTGTTGGGTGCCAAAAACGACTGTGGCGAGTTGACTTTGGATACCAGCTGCCCATCAAGTTGCTCTATCATTCCCCCACTCAGCAGGACAGTGGAGAAGAAAATAAAAGGGAAAAATACCTTCTGTGTTGAGATAATGCAGTTTCCTAAAGCAAAAGCAAGTGTCATGTAAATGAAAACCAAATATTTTATTCTCTACTTCCCATCAGCAGGTGTTGTACAGCACTTCCTGGGAATCAGGACGTCAAGACACAAAGTGGTTGCTCTGAAAGGCAGGCATTGTAAATTAGAAATGCCTTCTCTTCCTCCTTCTTTCTCTTAGCTTTTATTGCTGAGCAGACATCATATGTTATGGAATATCCCTTTAGCCTTTGATCAGCCGCTTGATCTTTTTCTTGCCCTTACATCAGGTTTTTCTTCTGAAGGCTGACAACACCAGAACAAATAATTAAAACACAAGCAGACAATATATGGGTAAGGTACAATATTTTTCTTTTTTCTTTCAAGTTCTCTCTTGGGAGCATTTGCCATTTTTCTCTCTGTGTTAAGCCTGTGCTGGTTCTGCTTGTTCTTCTCATACCTGGAAGTTCATTTACTGGTTTGTAATGTTATTCACCACTTTTTCAGTTATGTAACCATCCTGATAATGCAGTAATCCCCAAAGCACATCAGCTGTGTGTATGACAAACAAAACTCAAAAACTACTTATTGAGTGTCTCCTTTTATTGCAGTTGTGAATCTGAGTAGCCTTTGAACAATGCACTGTGCCATATAATCTGCAATGAGGTCAAAAATCACTGTGTGTAGCTTTAAAACTGCTTTTGAAGTAGGCAATGAGTGATGAATTCCTGTGGTTGTGAAACAGGGAGATGAGGGTGGAACTGTCTGGTCCAGGGACTGGGCTTCTTGTCTGGAATCATGATTTACCAGGCCACGCTAAAAAAAAAGACCAGGCAGTCTCTACAGAGAGCTTCCTCCAGGCTTCCATTGACCTTTTCCTGAGTGCAAACTGGTGACGGATGTTTCCTTATGCAAAACATGCTGTGTTTATTTTATTTTATTATTGAATTTGATTTTATTTTTGCTTAGTTGTGTTTTCTTTTATTATTTCTATAGTATCAGACTTGAAGTGGCATGAAGGCTACAAATCATACATCAGTATCAAGTACAATGATATGGTTTTAAGCCTGATTTACTTCATATTTTGCCTACATTTAATGGTCTGTATAATACAGGATACTCTCTTTTAAATTAAAATCTGTATCTGATACATTTGAGTGAAAGAATGTGTTTCTGTGTTTCTGTGTTAATGTTTGTATTACATTTCTCTAAAACTCTGGCCTCCCTCTGCTGGAGAAAACACAGTCTCTTTATTCCAAAAGATATAGTATTTTGAGTTTCAATTACATTTGATAGCTATTACTATCCGTAGATACGAACTTATATTCCTCATTCAGAAAAACGCATACCTTGGAGAAATGAAAGAACACTCTGGATGGACCAAGGTGTCACTTTGAGGCTTCTTGAATTTTAAAACTGCCTTCATCTCTAGGTGACTGAATTAAGCTTGACCTGACTGTGAGTCAGTCAGCAACCTTAGGCAACAAGAGGTTTTGGTGCTGTGGGATGCATTTAGAGTCAATCACAAATATATCTGGTCATAGGCTCCTGGCTACCTCCATATGCTGTGGAGAACAATGCTGCAGCTGTTGGTAAAATAGGAACACTACTACCAATCTTGTGATGGTTATTTAATTACTGCCTAGGCTGCAGCCAGATACAAGTGAAATACTCATCAGAGATATATTTATGCAGTAGCAAAGTAAGTGCTAAAGGATATTTTAAGTGGAAACATTGTCAGAGACTGAAATAGATCATGCCTCAGACACTGATATAAAGTTTTGTTCATTTTAACAAAAACTGTATAAAGAAGCTACAACCGAAGAAGCCTCCCTGAAAGTACCTGACTGTGACTTTGGACTGAAAGTCAAACTGCTGAGATTAGATAATGGGAAGACTCATTGTTCAATCTCCTGAAAAGAATGTTAGCCAACCCCAGCAGCCCTGCCATCATCTCTGGCTTGCTTTGGGGTGGGGGAGGCCGTAGCCCACAGACCCATTTGCTGGGAGCAGCTTTGCACAGATTTTCTCCCCAGCCGAGGTGGGGGGAGGAAGTTTTGGTGTGTTGTAACCTCTGCTCAGGGGCAGTGAACCCATCCTCCCTTACACACACTGACCATGGAACCCCCAGCCCTGGGAAGGCCACATCCACGGGACATTGACCTGAGAGGCAGCTGAGGGGGTGCCTTCATCCATCAAAGGCCNCCTCCTTATTTCCTATTTCTCTCTCTGTCTCTCCCCTATTTACTATCAAACACTATCAAATAAACCCCATACTATTGTCACAGGCATATGGTCTTGTTTGCACCTTAATTTGGGCAGGGGCATTTCTAAGAACCTTAGTAACTGGATCATGACAAACATGGAATGAAAAGTCCTAAGGCTTTAATCAAGCAGCTCATTTAAGCACAACACGTAAGTGCAACCCCTATCAGTAAAGCATTTATGTTCCATTACCATCATACTCCAGAAATTTCTGTGCTTTAAGTATCCTCTCTCCAGCAGAGTTTCCTGCTAGGGGAAATGTTGGAGCCTATAGTGTGTATAACTGACCAGCTCCACATGTGTTGGGGTCACAGTCATATTATTATAAAATCTTGTTATACTGGGCATGCATAGTCAAGTGATACAGTATAATTGGAATCCTGCAGCTTTTTAAAGTACTTTTCACAATAAAATATGCATATGAAGTGCTGCAGTGTCACCCTGTCAGTGGCACTACATGCTTTGGCATTGTTTCTCGAAATTATTTTGTAGAAATAAAAGCTCACATATTCACTATGCAGAATAACACATTCACACTTGTACATGAGATTTGGTTTAGAGCCATGGGGAGGAAAACAGAAATTTGTAATACAGAGTTAGAAAGTGTGGTACCCTTTATATATTAATCGATGGGATGGATACTTAAAAACATTAATTGACATGTCAGTACATGATTCAGTTGGCTCCATTAGCAAGCTTAGTGTGGGCAATGTTAATGCAGGCAGCATTGCTAAATAGAGATGAGGTGGAAGCTGTTCATGTTCTCAGGCTTAAACTTTACCATGGGTGCACCACAACTTACGCTGAAGGTTAGCCTTGAGAAAACCACAAAGCCAAGACCTCTAGGGACAATGCAAATACAAAAGGCATTCAAGGGGGAGCATTAATGTAATCTCATTCCATTTGGTTACAATCACTTAATTTCAGAATTTTATTTCTTTCAATTGAATTGAATTTCATTTGAAATCTGCCCTAGTCAGTTTGTTTGACTTTCTTCTCTGATTTTTCCTTCTTAAAAATCTTCTCAGAGTTTAGTGGATGTGTTTCACTTCTCAATTGAACATTCTTTTGGGGATTATACCATTCATATAAACAGAATTGCTCCAGTGTATAACTAGGACGAGAGGAGTAGATCTAGGATTCATAAGATCTGTTGAGGTTGCCATGTATTTTTCTTCCCAAAGGTCAACAAAATAGTTAACCTGTTTCCTTCAGTCCCCTGGCATAGAAACAAATAGCAGTGTTCACATTTTCTGAAGAATTAAGGCTGTTCTGAAACGAATGACCTGTGTTTCAGTGTTACACTGTAGGCTAAGGACTATGCTATCCCTTGTGGCAGCTTTAAGGGGGAAGAAACTCTCTGGCTTTTAAGATGTAACTTTGGGCTGTAAGATGTCTGTTACCTTTCCCTGAAGATACAATGGCAACAGAAACAAATATTGAGGTGTTGCATGCTGTATTTATACAGCCTATGGGTGCATTTCTTCTGTTCTAGTGTAACTCTTGCATAGGGGAAAAATGATTAGAAGAGCCTTTTCTGAACAGCCGGTTTGTCTTGGTAGAATCTGACAAGCTGTCTTTTACATCGGGGTACTACAGATGTGAGACACCAATCATGGACTGTCAGGATGGAGTACTAAACAGGTAAAGTTTGCACTGACTGATTGAGATATGCTGGACAGGACCTTCTCCCTAGATTAGTAGCAACTGGTTGTTTTGTCAGGTGTAAGGTTTCACTCTGTGTATGTAAAACTCCACATGCAGTGTATCACCACTCAGATGCAGATGAGTTGCCTTGGTGGATGTCTACCTCTCTTTACTGACAAATGGGTCAGCTAAAGCAACTGGAATTCTAATATAGGCACCACTTTGACTTCCTGAATTTAGCAAGCTAGATCCAGACTCAACTATGGCTATCAATAAAATGGATTTGTAACTGCACATATTAAGTAATCACACCTACAAGTCAGTATTGGTATATGAGGAATAGTAACCTATATAAAAGCAAACATATATTTAGATATAAACAAAATTCTTTAGTCTAAATATTTGCTGTCCAACAAAATGCTGAGAAGAAATCTGAAAAAACCTCTGTAAAAATAGCATAATTTCCAAAGTGTGTGCTAGAGTCCTGCTTCTATAAAAATGTAGAGTAATGTATCTATGAATTTAATGTGAGAAGAGCTTGTTTGAAATACTAACTTGGTGGGGGATTAAAAACTATTGAAATATGTAAGGCTTTAAAAAAATCTTACTGGCATCTGAAAATTCTGCACTAAACGGGATACTTTTTCAACTCTGCTTATCGGATATATCGGATATACTCAACGGCAGATCTCAGAGAGAACAATCTTCTTGTCCAGAGATTGTAAAGGAGGTACATGAGGTCCTGGCTCTGTGTACTTTGTGTCATACCTTCTGTTCCTGTAGGTCCAGCCTTGTTCCTTGGAATGCTGAGGTACGTGGTTGCACATGTCATCTGCAAGACAGAAAGACAAGATCCAGCTGTCAGTTTTTCCCAGCAAGAAAAGTAGAGTTTAAAGTCAAAACAGATACAAAGGAAGAATGCTATAGGAGTTAAAAAAAACAAGAAACAAAAGATACCAGTCAGGTAGTTGTGCTTTGATCTAAACTGTATGAATGACAAAAGTGTGACAGGATGATTTCTGAGTTATTGGAAAGTTCCTTTTAACAATGTTCATTCTTCATTCTTCTAGTTGTCTTGAAAAATATCTCCTGGAAAGTCACTCCTGATGATTAAATCTCAGTTCAAATCTTCTAAGTGTACCTTCAGTACAAAATCAAGAAAAGATGGCCTGTTATTCTTTGATAAATTTGATAAGTCCTTAGATTGCTTATGTCTGATCTAAAACTCTTCTGTTGAATTTGGTGAGAGTTCTCTATGCTGTTTGTAGCTTTCCTAATGGTAAAAAAATTCAGCAACATATTAAAATCCAGTTTCATGTAATTCTGCTTTTTCAACTAGAATTATGTCAGACATGAGGATTCCCAATGAAGTTAAAGAACAGAAGATTGCAAATTAACAGCAAATATCTTACAAAGCAATGTCCTTATAAGAACTATAGCTGAATTTCAAAGATTGAATAATTATGACCATTAATACACATTTTGTTTTAGATGCTAAGAAAAATTCCTCCTGTCACAAGAAATGACAGTCCTAGTACAGGATGAACACACTTGACATTTATGTGCTTGAAAGATAGCTGTTTTCCAGCATATTTTAAAAGGTGCTCTTCATCAGTGTCTTTAAAGTACTATCATACTTCTGTACTGTATGTAAGGACAGTTTCTAATGTGCTCCAATGTAAGAATAGTTTATTTTTGTTTACTTAATGAAGATATTTATTCTAAAGAACAACCAAGACAGGGAGACCTACATAAAAGGGATGTGTGGATTATTTAGGGCTATTATACCAAATTAGGGATTTTTAATGTCAAAGAAATATTTTGGATGCTTTGTTTGCATTCATCTTAGTCTCTTTTGTATGCATTGAATATGGAAGCTGTCAAAAGTGTTGAAAGTCTGACAGATTTTTTGAGCTAAGTATTTTCTTTTTTGACAGAACGGTTTGGTTTCTGAGTCCTGCATCCTTGCTTCACTGAGCAAGGATGCTGTTATGTTTGGCTTAGTTCATTTCAAAGTCTCCAATGGTCATAACCCATAAACCAGAGTGACACAGGGCCATCAATCAACATGCAAAGACTCTTGTCTAAGCTTTGAATTCTTGAGGCTATCTTTGCACATGATGTTCAGAGTTCAACTTGTGGAATATCAATAATTTTTATCATGTGATTGTGGAGCTCTGAGATTGGAATTCCTGTTCACTTCTCCATGTTCTGAACATTTAACTTCTCTGTGACCTACCTGACAGCATTGTTTCTTCAGGCGTGGTGTTCTCACATGTAAGAAAGTCTCTAAAAGTTTTTGAGTTATACCTTAATGACATGGCATTCAACCAATGAGCCATGATTGATCCTCGGTTTTGGTGGCTAAATGGCTACTATATGAAGGTGATTTTCTTTAGGCTGATTATTCATTTCATTCTTTCTCCTGTAACACTACCTAGTAGTTACAAGATAAATATTGACATATATGCCAAATTAAAAAATTGGCAAATTAAAATAGTGAAATCATCTGTTTGCTCTGTACATGTATCTATGCTTATTTTCACATTTTATGTAAGACTATGTCTTTTGCACCCTTTCCATACAGTCAGCTACACAGATTTTCTAAATTAATTGAGAGAAAACAGGATGTCTCAGCTTAACTAAACAATTGAAAGAACATAGCCTAAATAATACTGGAAATACTGTTCTCCATAAACTGGACCTGGATTTTTCCAGCATGCTAAATTGTGATTTTGTCATACCAGGAGCTTTGTGACTTTTAGTGACCACTTAGTTTAGGGAATTCTGACAACCCATATTTTACAATTTGACTGATTCAAGAAATTTATTTAGAAATTGTAGTAACAGGGTATGAAAGAAGGACACGGTTTCACCACAATCGAGAGAACAGCAGAGGCCCCCAAAAGAGGATCCGTTTATTATGGATACACAATTTATAGGGTTTGGAAAGTGAGAGAGGATTGGAAGATGAAATCCCACCTCTCAACCAGACTGGTTAAGTGACCAGTCCACCAGTTTCCCTTCTCCAAGAAGAAATGTAAACAAAGCTGGTGTTTTTAGTACAATGTGTGAGAAAATCTGACTCGAGAATATAAACTTTTCAGAAGACTTTCAAAAACAGGGCGACAAGAAATACCAAAAGCAGTTAAAAACTCCCTCCCCATGACCTTCTTATTTTGTGATGAAATATAACTGAAACAGAATTCAATGTGAAATTAAGTTTGTAGCCAATTCAAAACACTCTGAAGTCTCATTATATTTTATTTCACTGATTATGGAAACTTCAGCATACAATTGAAGCCAAGCATTTGTGTAATTGCTTTGTTGTTTGCGGGGTCAGAAGTTTGAGAATGAAACTCCTTATTTTTTTCTCAAAGAAGGTATTCTTTTTTTTCTTGCTTGCATAGCCAAGGAGTTTTAATAAAACTTTTATTGTAAATAGCCTGCCAAACATGACCAATAATCACACCTTTCTATTGAAAGGAATTAATTATTGTAAACCACAAAGACATACTTCTGGATAACTGCAGCAACTTCTTTAGCTTGTTTGTCATCACTTGAATGACTTTTCTTTGCTCATTGTGCTCTCCTAGTTCGGTCTCTGCTGTAAACCTTGTAATAAACTGGAAAATTCTGAGATTAATTTACAGGAATTTCTTGTGTGTATAGTCATTTGTATGACTGTGTACATGTATGTGTGTATGTGGTGTATGACTGAAGAACACCTCAGGACTCCCATCGAGCTTACATTCCAGACAAAGAGATTCCTGCCAGTTCTGTGTTGTAATTCAGAATGAGATAAAGTCAAGATCATGCAATTTACATGTGAAATACAAAATGAAAGGAAAGGAATGATGAACACATTATTTCCCTCTAAGTTCAGTTTGATATCTTGTCAAATGGACTTGGTTTTTCCTTTCTTGATAAAAAACCACTGTGCTTCAGCAACTAAATGATTCAAACCTGTGCAGTTTGCTTGGGGAACAAAATGACAAAAATGTCCTTTGAGCAGTGCTCTGTGAGTGCTCAGAAGTGTTCCAGTTAGTGGACTACTGTCCTCACTGCATGTTCACTTTTCTCACTGTAAAACCTAATTTCCTATTACCTCCCATGTCAACTGGTCACTCATCCAGCTCTCTTATTGTCACTCAACAGTGGTGGCAAGCCACAGGAGCAATCACATCCTCCAAGATTGAAATGAGATGTTTTTTGTTCCAATAAGAAAGACTGGCTGGTCTCCAGAGCTTGTCTGTCTCTATCTGCTTTTCTGCCAGTCTTCTCTTGCTTGCACTCCTCTGCTTTTAGATCACTGCAGATGCCTTCATAACCATGGAGCTGCTTTCAATGCCTTATTATTTCATAATGAAATTCAGTCTTTTTTATTTACAACCCCATCTTTCATCTTTAAAAAGCTCTTAAATCATGCCATAGGGTGCTAGGGGAATTGGTATAGGAACTTGATAATGAGATTAAGATTTCCAATCCCAAAAACTGCAATGCTGCACCAGGCCCTGATGGTTCTGGTACAAACAGCAAGCATTGCTGGTTGACTCTGGCATGGCTGGGAATAGGTATTTGTGGGCCTGCACACAGCCAGGACAGATATTAGATATTTATTGTTTCTCTCACTTTGTACAGCTTCCTGTGCCAGCTCAGTAGCCACTCATCAGATCCCAAAAGGACCAGCCTTCTTTCAGAAGTTTTTTTTCTTCCAAAGTAATGGTTCCCCTTTGAAGCATGAAGCTTATCCTGAAGAGTGCTCTGATGCTCTCTGTTGGATTAGATGTTGAAGGGATCACCAGTACTTGAGGAAATCCCATCCCAGTGGGCCTTAGGCAAATGTGCTGACTGAAACTACATACCAGGGATTTAAGCAACTTCCACCACTCTGAAGGAGCTGCCTGGCTCTTCAGAGACTCCCTGGCTGCCAACAGAGGCCATCACACTACGCAGGAGTGCTCAAAACCTTTCTGTAGATGTGGCAGTAAACTGCAAGGCAAAACGATCACAGCTGGCCACTAATGATGTGTGTCACATTGTCTGGAGAACAGTGGGAAAGACCTGATTTGTGGTGGTGCTGAGCACACTCACAACTGATCAGGAGATGGTTGCAAATGTGCTTTAAATATACATAAGACTATAAAAAGGCTGTTTTGAAAAACAAGAATATAGCACTGTAACTCTTTGATGTAGTTATAATCCATATATTAAGATAATACTTTTGGAGCATATTTCTATACTTTTGATATCATTCACAAAATGTTACACAGAAGTCCACAATTTATTTACAAGTTGTTTGAAGGATTTATTTCTTAAAAAGTACAAACAGAATACTTTCACTAGAGGTCCTTTTTACATTTTAAAAATTATTTCATTATCAGCTTCTTTGTACAGACCGTAAAATGATAAGGCAAACATATTTTATATTTGCTACGGGCACCATTGATAACTCAGGTTGGTCACCCAAGACTGATTAGCACACCTTAAGTTTTAGCTTCAGAAACTCTCTGTGTCTGAGTTTCTCGAGTGTGAAAGTAGAGCTAGTATACAGGTTCTAAAATTAGCATTATTACTATTCTTGATGATCTTAAACACACAAGTAGAGAAAGATTTTTAGTGTATTAAAAAGTCCAGAAAGAATTGAGGTTATCAGCATCAGTTCTGCAAAATCTGCAAATAGTTTTAAAACATAAGAAAAGAATTTTTGGATTTCTCAATACTAACTTGTAAATGACTTTAAATGCTCTATTGTCTACTTGTTCTAGTTCAAGCAGTGGAGGGATTTTGCAAGATATATATATATGTATACTTCATGTAAGAATGAAAGTTTCACTTCACACATTATTCTCATTGCTTTTTTCCCGCCCCATGCATGATTCTGAATCCAGAGTATGGCTGGGTGATTCCTTGGTAAGTAACAGACAGATAGTTTTTCTTTGGCAGGTAAGAGGCAGGTACTTTTAGAAGTATGTATTTTTTCTTTTTTGCCCTGATCTCACTCGTTGCTCTACAGGACTTTGAGGACCTGCAATTATTTCCACCACCATCGGAGAAAGCACTTAAAGGTGAGGATTTGCTTAAGTGCTTTACTGATTGAGCTTTTATTGTGCTGGAGAATATAAATTAAAAAAAAAGTCCCTTGTCTCCCTCGTGATTCAAAACATCTAAAGAAACTGAGCACCATACAGAGAAGTTTAACCTTTAGAAAACATTTTTGTGAGGCATTTTAATGAAATGCAAAGGGTACTTTGAAAATCCTTAGCATTCATCAACCTTGTCTCGTCTATCAAAACATGCAAGTTAATTAAATAGACGAACAAAACCCAAGAAAAACAGGGATCCAGCCTTCGGCAGCTGGCTCCGGTAGATGGCACTGCTCTGAATAATTTGAGCAGGAGCCAGCTATTTCCTCAAGATGCTCCTGCCCGGCACCTGGGCAGCGGCCCTGAACTGTCTCCAGCCACCGTCACACCAGCGGGAGAAGGCGTTTGCATTCTACTGAGAGATTTTTGCTGTATTTTGTTAAAGTAATCAAGAGTTTGGTGCTAGCGAGAAAAAATAATTGTACTGCTGTAATCGTAATTTGCTGGCTGCTGCTTGTACCTGTTGCTTCACTTCATAATAACTCTTCCTCCTGGTTCACTTTGTGATAACTCTTCCCTCTGCCAGTTTTGATTTTCAGCAAATTCAGCCTTCATTCTGTCGAGTTACTGCTGGTGGTGTCAGCGACAGGAAATGTCCCTTCCTGATACCGTGTCAGTTCTTTGAGAGATTGTGTCTCTGCTGAGGGATGAGTTTGCCCTCGTATGTGCGTGTGCTGCTGATTTACTTCCACAAAGGGAAACAGGGACCTAACTGCTCCCTCTAAAAAGAGAGCATTGTTCCATCATGTTGGTGCTGGCCAGAAATGGAGGTGGGGGAGCGTTGCCTTCACCAGCTGCGCTCAGGGTGACTGCATAACTGGAATTGGGTAAAGCACAGGCTTTAGTAGGGGAGAATGATAACTTAGACACTTTTTTTCTGACTTTCTAAAGGCTCAAGAAAAATAGCCTTCACTGAGCAGTCTTTGTTTCTGCAACATATTTATTTTTAAAACCTTCAGTGGGAATTTGAGCTGGCATTTTTCAAGTGCATACAACAGCTAGCTTAGTGTGCTTACTGTGTGTCACTCTTCAAAAAACCGAAATAAGACCAACCAGAGACCAGGAAACACTGAATTCTCCCCCATCTCTTTCCTCAGGCAAACGATTCCCTAAAAACAAAATTTCAGACAAGTAAATATTAATATTGTCCATTGCCATTTCCTACTGAGGTAAGTAGTTTGAGGTCATCTTTTCTGTATTTACGATGTATGGCTTAAAATACAAGCACCCTTTGTCCTTTGTTTTTGTTTGCACGACTGAGTGCTTTCATAGATATATGCTGCAATAAAGGATGGCTTAGAAATTAAATATAAAAAGGCAGCAACTGCCACTGGGGAATAGAGTACTCTGCTAATCAAGCCTCCATTGACTAGGCTCACAATGTAATGCTCTTTAAAAAATGTATTTAATGCAGGGCTGGAACTTATGCATCATAAAGGGATGAGGCAAAACCTTCCGTCCAGTCCTTTTCGGCCTTTGGTAGAAACTTTCATCATTATAATAGTAATATATTTAGTTTTCTAAATTTTTAAGGTCTGCAGCAATTTTGCCTGAACATGAAAACAGAGACCTTTCTGGGCACCCTATTCTTGCTTTTTTTTTTTTTTTTTTTTTTTCCTGAACAAGAATGCCATGACATTTTAAAACCTATGGGCACTTCATTTTCTTTCTGCTACCTAATTTAACAGCAGGATGTATTTTTTACTGCTCCTTCATTGTGGTTCTGCAACATGCACAACACCGATGTCTTTCTTTTGTCGTTTCTCTTCCTTCCTTGACGCTGTGGCTGAGGCTGCCCGTGTGCCTAAGCTGCGTCGAAGGCAGACGCCCTCCAGCTGCACACACACACCAGCAGCAAGCAGCCCTATCAGCCCTAGAGAGCAGATTGTAACCCAGCACAGGAGGCAAGAGAGACCTTCGCCTCAGGTTCCAACACCTTTTAATCCACGGAGGGTCTGATGACCAAAAATGCAAAAAGTACACAGTGCCGGCGGGTTTTATCTGGCTCAGATCTCAGGGGAGGGTCCGAATTTGGGACCAGTCAGTAGAGAGCAGGGGAGGTCTCAGGGTGGGGTCCGGGGAGAGGGACAGCAGTACATTGCAATGGGGTAATACACTGGAGGGATACAATTTAAACTAACCAGTGGGGCGTCCTACTCTAGGGGAATTCCAGGGAGGGGTGAAGGGATTGACATTTCAGGCGAGCGTTCAAGAGGAGGGGAGAGCTTTAAACCAGCCAGTAACAAGTGCGGAAATCAGGAACTTTCCAGGCATGTGGAGGGAAGGGGAAGGGATTGACAGCTTCATGGGCAGGGTCGGGGGTTGACAAACTGGGGAGGAACCAATAAACTCAGGGGGAACCAGCACAAACCAACTAACATAGAACCAAATCTAAAAATACACTACGACACTACCTCTTTAGAAATTTTATCTCCTAGACAATTAGATGAAACCCAAAAGGGTTTTTCTTCAAAGAAGATTTTAATTCTTGTGTCTATGTTTGCCAATTGCAAATGTAATAAATGTGTTTGCCTCTGGGCTTGACAGTAAGCCTCAGATATTAATTCTGGAACAAGCACTTTCAGAGTTACTAGACTGCAATTATAGTTGTGTTAGCAGGTGTGAATTATTTAGTTGAAGTCAGAAAGCAGTCGTCTTTAGAATAATCAGATTTCAGGTGCAGTTTGGCCATTCAAAATGCGTTAATTTCTTGACAGAGTAGGTTATCTCATTATGGGTTGGGTTAAATTTTGCTTAAATGAGTAGTTTTTTCATTTAAGATAGATTTATGAAGATCATGGAATACATTTCATATATTGCCTCATGTAGATGTAGTCAAGGCAGCTTGGAAATGTAAACAATATGTGTGGATTAACTGGGTCTATCTATTATTTTGGCAGTACAGCGTAGATGAGAGAATAACACTAAATAATAAAAGAAAAATGATAGTGAATATTGTATAGCATCTGTGTCTGGTGATGACAAGAGTGTACAGTGTTGAGGTAATGGATTGAAGGAGTGGTAAAAAACCTTCAGTGTTCAGTGCACCTGACTTTCATGGAATTTTGAGGTTGTACATCACTGTGAATGTACAAAATTACAAAATAACCCAGAGTTCCCCGGTGCAATCACTAAGTTTTTTATGAAGTAGAACGTCACATCTGTTCAACAGGATTCTGGTGACCTTGGCCTTTTTTGTCCAGGGCTCAAATGGCTTTTTATAACCTGTGTACTTTTTGTAGCTCACTTTTTCATGCATGTAGTTCCCATGTCTGTGTTAGTATTCACTGTGTATCCAAACTGTCCTGATCCCAGAAAAGCAGAAAATAACCCAGCGTGATTAAGACTAGCTGTAAGGGTGGGAGTGATGGGGTTTGAGGGCATGAAGCACCACGCATGAGATGAAAAGACTGAAGTTTTGTAGTTGGCTGAACTTATTTTATACAGCTCTCTTCTGCTTTAGGAAAAAAAGTTTGCTCACCCATGGCCATGTCCCTTTCACCTGGGTATTTGGTAAATACCTAGCATATTAATTTGTTGAGAGAATTTTAATGATGGAGGAGTGAAGGGAGAGACAAACACTGAACAAGCAAATGTTGGAATTTGAACCTAAAACATCTTCAGAAGTGACCCTGGCAACGTCATCCTGAAGTTCAGGGGTGAAGAGGGAGAGAGAGATGCTGTCCTGAGGCTGAATCAGCCCATGACAGCAACTCACTGATTCAATCTGGGAATTCTTCTAAATAAAAAGTTAAATCAGTAATGGCTAACCCATTTCACTGGCTTATCTTTACTGGAATCACTTATAAAACTCCAGCTCTTGGTTTGTCACACAAGAGGCCAGAAGATGTAACTGCCTGCATAAGGGAAAAGAAAGAAAAAATGACACTTCCGTAAACATTACAGCCAAGAAAGCTACACAGTCTCAGCTTCTTGGATATGATGCAGGGATTGTTACAAAACTATGTTGGAACTGGAGGACCTCAGGAACTTTGTGGTTTCAAAGTCAGTCCTAGTCAGCACTAATGACCAGTTATTTGCAACCAGCTGGTGGCTGTTCCACTTTATTCCTTATGAAAAACATATTCATGGGTGTGAGATGAGAGAGGGAAAACACTTCCCTATTACCATCTCTAATAAAACAGTAAACATTGTTGAATGCCAGAATAAAATATGAATTTGATTTGTCCTGTAGGATCTTTCTGATGCAGAAGCGAATCTGTTTGGTGGCTGAATTATTGATGAAGGTTGTTGTTTTTAATGCTAGTGTATTGCCTGTTATGTGGTAAACATAACTTCTCCACAGGTTCTCATCATGACTGCTGGCCAAATTTTATTCTTGATTGTCCATCTGTGGCTGCTCTTTACTTAGAGAAGAGTCACTGCCATAGCTCCACAGGTAGTAATAAGGCACAATTTATTTTTGTCCTAGATACATCCTCAGTCATAAGTATTAAAATTTGCATAGAATCATTTTTCATCCTTAAATGTCCATTCTTCCCATTCTTTATAACCAATAGATTGTAGCTTGCACACAGTCCATGCACACACAAACAACAAAGGATCAGAGTCAATCTTCCTGCCTTCTCTGCCTTGTTAGCCTTTGATGCAGTTATTTGTTGTGCAGATACATCAGAAGCACATCTTGTGTCTTGCCTTCTTTTGTCTTTTCCTATACAACTGGGTAAATACATCAGGAATGATTGCAAAGCTATGGATTTATTACACACCATAGGAGAGATGTAATCAAAATACCAATATGCCATTAGTGAGCCTTGAGACACAAGCCAGATGGAGCTGTGACTACTTCAGACACATTTCTTAGGTGGTTAGATGCATCTGCAGATCGGAGATCTATTGTTGACTATTCAGCCTCATAGAGATGAGCTATTCCTTCTTGCTACTGCATTTCTTGATGTTTTATTGCAAAATTATATAAAGTCCATATTTTTTTTTTTTGTTTGACCTGCCATAATACACTTAACAAAGCAACTTGTAGTGACGATGCCAAAAGTGAGTTATTTTCCAATGATGCCATTTCCACTGAAGCCTTTGGACACATTCGTAAGAAGAGGAAACCCAAGTGTACACAGCCATATGAGACTGTAGGGTATAAGATGAAATGAATGTCAGTGTGGAGAACAAATCAAAAATGAGAGCATTTTTGCCGAGAAGAGTTCTAGTCTGATGAGAAAAGCTGCATCCTCTGTGGTAGAAAACATTGCCATTGTCATCCTGCTTCTGATGACAGGATTCAGCTTTCTGATGCTGTGTCTACATGGACTTCCATGAACATGCACTTTTTCAAGCCAAGGTGTTTCCTGTGAACTACAGTTTATAGTGCAAATGATTGACATAAATGGTCTTTTTACTGTTTTAAACAGCTGGGAATATTTTTTTAAAAAGTCAGGCTTGTGGTTGATGAATAAACATGGCTCAATGTGATGCCATTCTGCAAGGGAAGCTGTGAAATAACTTAAACTTTTGCACACATGCATTTGGTATACTGGTAAGGACTTGAGGTTTCATTGTGGTAAGCACTGAAGTCTATTATAAAGTTGTGAGTATAACAGGGCACGAAAGAAGTAACTATCATTAAAAATGAGAGTGAATTGTTCCTGTTAGAGGCACATGAGCATGGTTATTAGGAATACTTTCTGCCTGTGGGAGATTTTCCTTTCTCTTTTTTCACTCCCCAAGCTCATCAAAGGATAAAAGCAGGAAAAAAATGAGTGTAATGGGCTTATTCTTTCTTTGTGCAGTGTTTGTAGAAGCTAACAGCACTAAAAACCCTTTGTAGGCTAAAATAATAGTTCTTTAAAAAGCATTCAAAGAGACGTACATAGGCATCATTAGAAGAAAAAGAAGGTTGCATGTCATTTATAGGCTGGTTAGGTTTCAGTGGGCTCCCAGTGTGCTCCAGAAACATATGTTTAATCTGCCACATACATACCCTCAACTGATAGCAAGATAGTCTTTATTAGAATAGCTGTTTCAAGGGAAATGCCTTAGATATTCATCAGAGCCACATTTTTCACTTTTGTTTTCAATTCTACAGAAGTTATGGATGGTACTTCATTGTCTGTGAAGACAGTGTATGTTGTGCTACTACTTTGATGAGCTGGTTAGTAGGCCACTGCTGCTAAAGGTCCCCTGCCAACCTTTTTTTCCTCCACAAAATTAAGCCAATTGTAGCACTGCATTGAACAGGTTGAGAGGTGACGTCAGCTCTCAAAACTAGTGACGGCCTCGGGTGGTTAGCCGTGTGTGCTCATTCAGGCACAGCCAAAATAATTCATGTCAAATAAAGTTGCTTTCTTCTCCTTCTCCTTCTTTTTTTTTTTTTTTTTTTTTTTTTTTTTTTTTTTTTTTTTTTTTAATTTAAGTCCCTCTGCCTTAAATTTGCTCATTCTGTCTTTTAAATATAGCCTCTGGATCACTAGCAGCTTGTGAGACATTCAGTATGTATATTATTTAGCTGAGGTCGTTTATGATCTCTTCTGGACACTAGTATATTTGGAAAAGTATTTATGAATTTATCTAGACTCTACCTATAAATTGCAAGGACAACTGCACAAAGCAATTCAAAACTTTTCAAAAATATGCTAATGAAAAGTAAGATCAAATAATCAACAAACAATAAAGAAATGGCAAAATTCAATATTGTCATTCATAAAGAGCTATGTGTCTGGCTGCAAGACACAGTATTCATTGCTTTGTGAACACTGAGTGAAGCTGAGGACAGTGAGGTTGGTTTTAAGTAGTGTAATTTATTCCGGTTAAAGTGCTTGCATGATGAGACCTGTGGGATCATTTTCTGTAAGTGAAAGGCTTCTTAGATAAGGTCAAGTTGTGTCTGGTCTTTCCAAAGCAGTTAGCATATGTGATGTCATGGGTTGAAAAAATAATTTTTTACCTGCAAGGATCTTAACAGCTTCCTGCAGGTATGAGAGAACCAATTAGCTGGCTAGTTCTAAGATGGACACTCTGTTTAGCCACGTAAGAAGATGAATACGCCTCTGTGACTCACATTTAAGAAAGGAGAAGCCTGGGAATCTCTGTTTTGCTTCTGGCTTCTGAACAGGTAACAGGGGGCCAGCCTGGGCAGGGCCAGGGCCAGGCTCAGGCCCGGTCGGTTGGGTCCTGCCGCGCTGAGATCCTGCCACAGCTGAATCCTGGCCTGGCTGCTGAGTGCCACAGCTGCTCCTGCCTCCCCCATCTCCCCAGGAAGTCTGCAGCAACTGCGGCCACTGCCCAGCAGAGATCATGTGACCAACAGCAGGGCCTGGGAGAGATTATAATTGTCTCAGTACACAGATGAAACCGACATGGAGACACCGAGGTCAGTGAAGAAGAGGCCAGAGGGCCCAGAGGGAGGAGAAAGAGGAGATGCTTTAAGCTGAAATTCTTTTGTAAGGCCATGGTGATGGACTATGGTGTATTAGACTATTCCTTGTAACTCATGAATGCAGCTGGGGGGATGCAGCATTCTAACTGCAGACTGAGCAAAGACATCTGTGCTGAAGTAAGCAGATGTTAAAATAACTGTGGTAATGGGGAACCATACCACAGAGATGGGAGAGATGAGAAACCCTTGCCCCAGGGATAGATAGAAGAGAAATTTTACTCCCAGAAATAAAGAGAACCCTTACTCCAGTGATAGAAGAAAACCTTGCTTCTAGAGATCTTGAGAGAAAAGACCCTTTGCTTTTCTACCAGAACAGCTCATCCTTACAGTAGTACCCCTTGAGACAGAGATGAGCCCTCGAAAGCAGTTGTGGGAAGATCTGTGTGTCGGGGGAAGGGACTTTAACACTGCGAACAGATTTGCTTTCCAGGCGGCTGATTCACTGTGATATAAAACCATGAGAAAACTGTGCTGTTGTGGTAACTCTCCATGGCATGAGAGGAGAAACTCCTCTCCCTAAATGAATTGATGAAAACCTATTTTAGAGGTAATAAACTGACTGAAAATATCAAGTTTTGTCTCTTTATGTTGTTGGTGAAAAAAAAAAGGGAAATGAGGCAGGGGGAGAAGAAGTACCTGAAGGTCTATTCTGGTTCTTATTATTTTCTTTTAGTTCTGTTAATAAACCTGTCTTTATACCTTTTAAAGTTTTGAGCCTGCTTTGCATTTCTCCTAATCCTTATTTCACAATAGAAAATGAGTAAATAGTTTTGGTGGGTAGACTGGTGTTAGACCAAAATACTCAACCCACTACATTAAATTAATGCCCTGTGTGAGGAGGCAAACTGAAACCACTACATGAATTGGTGTTTCTGCCCAGTTACCAAACCTAACCTGTTACAGTCTGGTCTTTCCAAAGCAGTTAGCATATGTGATGGCTCCAAAGAGTCCTGACAGTTGCCTTGGGCTCTACATGAGCTTTTTTTTGCTTATTTGATCTCTGGATCCTTATCAGACTACTCATGACATTGAAATTTATTATTTAATGTCTAATTTAAATGGCAAGAAGCATTAAGTATATTTATATTATGTTTAAGTTTCAATTCCAAGTAATTTACCACAAGTTTAGTATTACTTTCCCTTGTGGTGTTTTGATCCTAGTTGGAAGCCAGGTGCCCATGAAAGCCCCTCTATCACTCCCCTCCTCAGCTGGGCAGAGCAAAGAAAATACAATGAAAAGCTTGTGGGTTGAGATAAGGAACAGGGAGCAATCACTCACTAGTTAACATNCCAAAGCAGTTAGCATATGTGATGGCTCCAAAGAGTCCTGACAGTTGCCTTGGGCTCTACATGAGCTTTTTTTTGCTTATTTGATCTCTGGATCCTTATCAGACTACTCATGACATTGAAATTTATTATTTAATGTCTAATTTAAATGGCAAGAAGCATTAAGTATATTTATATTATGTTTAAGTTTCAATTCCAAGTAATTTACCACAAGTTTAGTATTACTTTCCCTTGTGGTGTTTTGATCCTAGTTGGAAGCCAGGTGCCCATGAAAGCCCCTCTATCACTCCCCTCCTCAGCTGGGCAGAGCAAAGAAAATACAATGAAAAGCTTGTGGGTTGAGATAAGGAACAGGGAGCAATCACTCACTAGTTAACATCATGAGGTCCTCCAGGGGCTGCAGGTGGATATCTATTCTGCTGTGGACTTCCCTGGGCTGCAGAGGCACAGCTGCCCCACCATGGGCTGCACCACAGACTGCAGGGGAATCTCTGCTCTAGTGCCTGGAGCACCTTCACCCCTTCCTTCCTCACTGACCTTGGTGTCTGCAGGGCTGCTGCTTTCATATACACTCACTCCTCTCTCTGTCTGCTATTGGTGTTGTGCTGTAACTTTCACCCTTCTCAAAATCTGTTATCCCAGAGATGCTACCTCTGTCGCTGAGTGGCTCTGCCTTGGCTAGTGGCAGGTCTGTCTTGAAACTAACTGGCATAGGCTCCATTGGACACGGGGGAATCTTCTGACAACTTCTCATAGAAACCACCCCTGTATTTCCCAGCTATCAAGACTCTTTTCCCAGGCAACCAGCGACAGGACAAGAGGATATAGAGTTAAGCTGCACCAGGGCAGGTTTAGGTTGGACATTAGGAAGAATTTCTTCACTGTGAAGGTGATTAGATATTGGAATGGGCTGCCCAGGGTGGTGTTGGTGTAACTCTCCCTGGAGGTGTTTAAGGAAGGGCTGGACATTGCACTCAGTGCCATGGTCTTGTTGACATGGTGGTGTTTAGTCATGGGCTGGAGTCAATGATCTCAGAGATCTTTTCGAACTTCATTGATTCTGTGATTCTGTCCTCTCCTTAGTCCTCTCCATTTCATTTTCTATCTCTCACACACTGCTAAAACAGGTCTAGACAAAACCTCTCATGAATAAGTCTTTTTAGCCAAAGGCCAGAACAGCAACTTCTTTAATTGACTCCTAACTATCCCACCGTTCCTGAAGCAGCTTGTCACTGGGAGGGGGCATGAATATTTTATAAGTACCTGCAGCCCTTTCTCCTCTTAGAGAATCTTCCTCACCTGAGATAATTGTAGGTTGCCAACTTAAATGGTAGGTCTACATGGTTCTGTTAATTCATTGCTATTTGGCCTGTGGAAATTTAGAGGAGAGCTGAGAAAGATCTTGCTGCTTCATGAGGAATGCATGGTCTTTGTCAAACCTTTGGTCTTCATCAGGCTATGGGTTTGTTTATTGCTAGTATATGTTCTATGAGAATATGACCACATGTAGTGCCTGGATGTTGGTTTGGTTTAGAAAGCTGGGGAAGAAAAACAAAATAGGTGAGAAAATCAGGGTATCTAGGTGTTTGGAGAAATTCAGGAGCAGTGATTTACTTCTGCATTGATTGACTGTATGAAAGAATGCTTTCAAGAAGAGACAAATAGTGAATTACCTGCCACTATGTGTATTGTATTTAAGTGGTTTTATTTTGGTGTAAAGCAATGATAACATGGCTGGGCAAAGAGAAAGATAATTGACTGTTACTAAGAAATGAAATCAGACCAAAGACTGAGAAATGCTAAACCAAGGAGAATATGATTGTAAAAGATCAACCCCTCTAGGAGGCACCTAATTTCTGGCCATAGCCTTCTGCAAGATGCTGTTCTTTACACAGAGTTTAATTGGCAAATCATCTTTCTTTCTGTGCTAATGTCCTGCAGTGTAACCCCCAGCACCATCAATAAAAGATGTGGTGATGAGTCACATATCTGTTGCAGTCCTCTCATCTGCAATAAAAATTCAGTCTGACAGTTCACAGTGAACAAATCATATCAGCCTGCAGTTAAGGTTAAGGCTACAGAGCAGTAATTTAGGGGAAAAAAAGACATTAGATGGTGTAATAGTCTTGAAATCAAGTATTAGACACAGAAAAAAATTCAGATTTTGGTTTATAAACAAAAGCCATCTGGGTGTGGTGAGCCTGGGAATGTTGGCTCTGCCCTGCTGCAACAGCAAACTGCAAATGCATTGAGTGTAAATGGAGAAGCCAATTAGGCTCTGCTCAGGGTCACTCCATTTAGGGCTGAAATGAACAGCTGGGTATTCTTTCAACAGGTTTCCAAGAAGCAGATTCTGTTTGGACATGAAGCAAACTGATAATGACTTTTAATAAACCTTTCTTTTGTCCTACTTGTTACCTTTGACATGTAAAAGATTAAACTCTCATTTGTAAACTGATAGTCAAACAGCTTTGAGCAAACTTTGCCCATGCAAATCTTAAAGATGATTTATGCCACTTTTGCTTGTGTGTCACGCAGTAGAAAGAGACTGCTTTGCCATTTATTTAATTTATGCTGTTTAGTTTCTGAGAGGGAAATGAGAAAAAGCATTCATCAGAATTTCTTATTCAAGCTCTCTGCGGACCTCAAAGTGTTCTGAGAGGAATCAATACACAAAATGAGATGCTTACTTCAGTTTTGTATACTAAAAAGTTTTATATTTTTTTCTGCCTGTAAAAAGGCTATTAGACTGATCAAACCTTTTAAAATGCTAGGTATTGAAAAATAAAAGAAATTGTTATATGGGGAGATGAGTAGCTTGCATACATACTGTGAATACACAGTAAATGTATTCTTTGGAGAAAAAAATAAGTGAGGTATACATAGAAGAGACTTTCATTACTGATGTGTTTCTTGAATTAAGACTGTTTTTTTTTCTGTTTAAAGCTAAAATAGTGGCAGAGATGTGTCATACTGCATATACAGATATCAGCACCTGTGGACACAGGAACAGTTTTGCTTTTCATGTTTTGGATCCCATATGGACCCAGAAAAAGGGAGGTCAGGAGAGTACCTCCACTGCAGAGATACCAGGGGTGGATTCAAGTGAGTCATAACCAGCTCCAGACTGAAACACCTACATTTAGGTACACGCAAGCAGTTTTCCACATGTGAACCAAGGGCATGGTTCTGTTGTCTAAGTGTTGGTGAGATGCTGTAGTTATTCTGCTGGCCTCTGTGGCTGGCCTCTGTGGCTGCCCTGGAGGGGATGGACCTCTGGCATGTTTGTGTTTGCCAGCCCTTCCAGGGAGATCTCCATAGCAAGGCTTTGTAACAGGCATGGTGTTTGGGCAGCTGAATTAAGTTCAAGGTCTCCACCTACACAAAGAGTACCTGCTTCAAATCCTCACTCATAGGAATACATTTCCATGCAAATGCCTAAATTTAAGTGCTTTCATCTTATACTGAACTCTACCCCTAGTCTGGCTCCAGGTGAGCTAACTTGGCCAAGCTGTTTGTGTAGCCAGTCATAGCAGCTGCTGTATCTCATTTCACTGTGTTACAAACACATGCTTGGAAACTTCTTGCCTCCATTTTGTTCGGGTTCACAGGACTTTCTTTGTAATGCTAGGCAGCTTCCTCCTCTGCAAGTATTTTCCCTGAAATCAGTAAAACTTGCAGGAGGCGATACCTCTCCTAGTTCAGAAAAGTTTGTTACCTGTTTCCTGGGAAGTACCAACTGTGTGAGGGATTTTGGCTAGTTGGAAAGAGCAGTAGTTGTTGCAGAAAGGTAAATGTTTATCAAGAATGTCCACATATTCATGTTCTACACACCCCGACTTTTTAATTACTAGTTGCTGTGATCCCAGGAAGCCTGTGCCACTTGTTGCAATCCAAGGGAGGGACTCTTCTGGTTTTGAGTTTATGCATGGGTTCAAGTGACTTTCATAAGCAGGCATGGAATGACCTTTTCAAGTAAAGGACTCATGCCTAGTTTAAGGGAATCTATGCTGAACAGAAGTTTGAGAATAGAATGACATAAAATTAATTGGTTTACTAGCTTGTTAAAAACCTATAATTTGATTCAAAGGTAACAGTTTGAAAGGCATTGGACTGCAACTTCATAAAATGTAGTTGGCATATTTAATGTTTAAATATACACACACACAGACATATATAAATAAGTATGTTAATAGCAAAAGGTAGTACAGAAATAACAACAGCCTATTACAGAAGGAGGATGGTCACCTAATAAACAGGGACATAGACAAGGCAGAGGTGTTTAATGCTTTCTTTGTCTCTGTCTTCCACAGCCATGATGGGCTAAGGACATCCCAGGGCCCTGAGCTGGAGGACTGTGGCTGTGAGAATTATGAAGTCCCAGTCATCCCTGAACTTGTACAGGATCTGCTGCTCCAGTTGGATCCCTATGAAGATTTCAAATTCCCTTTTTGAGTGTGTATAAAGTGTCAAATTTCTGGTAATTCAAAAATCTAAGAAAACTTTTTCTTGCTAAGCAGTGAACCTAAGGAATTCGTGGTTAAGTAGCCTTGGAAAGTCCAAATATTCATCACCTAACATGGAGTGACCACTCATCTTTTCTCATTCATTGCTTTCAGTGTGGGGAAAGAACATACTGAACTTTCCCATCCACATGGAGACCCTGAGTCAAACCTCTTGCAGTATTCCCATGTTTGAGTAGAAATGATGCCTCTGTACAGCATTTCCAAACTAAATGGCCGTGAGCACCAACTTTTTTGTTGTGTCATTTTAAAATTTTTCCTTTGCCAGTTATATGAAACAATTAATACAAGAGAGATATTCCATTTTTACAGATGTACTTCAGCTCCAGCTCCTACTGACAATCATACTGTGTCTCTAATGAAAGACAGTGGTGAGATTTGGTAACTGTAATGGACAGGTAAACAGTGGCATTTACTGATAAATGTGCATTTGTTAGAAGGTATCTGTTTCATCCCATGTAGGTACATTGACAGACAAAGGTATTTTACTGGCATGCTGGGGATTTTTTTTATTCTTTGGTAACAGCATTTAAGATATTGAATTTAACTTTGCTGAAGCACATTTATTTATTGATGGTTTGGGGATATTTTTTGCCCAGCAAACATCCAGATCTTTTTGTGTGCATACATTGTGAAGCTGTACTTGCTGTATTTTCATATTCAGGAGATTTTGTTCTATTCATTAGTTCTTTTTGGTAGCAAACTGTGTAGGAAATACAATTCGAATTACTAGACAGAACTAAACATGCTAAAAAAGCTGATAAATTACCTGTTGTGATCCATCATAATTTATCTTTTTGCTTAGATCAAAGGAAGGGGATTGCAGATTGTCCCAGTCAGTGTGTTAGTGTGCAGAAGGAAGGATTTATTGTTGGATGTCACCGTCAGGGAGTCACAGCTTGAACTGGGAAGGATGTCCTAGGGGAGAATTAGGCACCAAGCTCCTAAAATGATCATTGGCCCTCAGTCTGAATGGTGATCATCTCTGTGCAGAGTGGAGGATCCTGAATAACCCCACACGGAGGAGCCTGGCAAGCAGCCTGCAGAACCAGTCTGTCCTCTGCCTCAGAAAAGTGCCTTTCTCCACTGGACTTGTACAGGATAAAACTCATGAAAGTAAGTGCCGTGCTCATTTTTATTCTAAGTGCAGCAGGGGATCATGGTTGTATAATGGCACCAGAGGAAATATGTTTCCTCCTCCCTAGCAATAAGCTCAGTGTTCAGGGCAGTCATCTGTGATGTGATAGATGGAATTTCAGTCCCCTCTCCTGTCTGATGGGAATTCAAAACCACATCTTCCAACTTTAAGGGAAGTTGCCCATAGGCTGTACCAGTCCCTGCCATAAAAACGTTTTGTACCTCTTGTGAAGAGACTTTTCATTATAATATCAAGATGTGCCTAAACAAGCCTCAGAGGAGAGTGAGTGCTCTGTTTAGCATAATGCTTGCTTCTTTTCTGTCTGCTGGTTTTTCCAAAGGAGAAGTGCTAAAATTATCTGTCTTCTGAAATGGCTTCTATGTAAGTGATGAGCAATGTTGTGGTTTAAAGAACAACAACTTTTTTTTTTTTTCTCCTTCCTGGGGGGGTTCTTTGTTTTTCTACTTCCTCCGGGGCACAGTTTCCAGCAGAGGTGAGGAGCCCACGGATTGGCTAATTTTCAGATGGGCACTTCGTGTAGCCACTTGAACATTAGGGGCGTCTTTGCGAAGCTTACATTTTTAGGAGTGGGAAGTTCAGAAGCCTCTTCGACTTCCGCCCGCGGGGAAGGTAAC
>VZTR01000099.1:110668-121771 GCA_013400775.1 Chaetops frenatus | reverse complement strand
AAGACTTGTGTCACATGTGAACTAATATCCTTTCTGGGTGGGAGTTCACGATGACATGAACTCCACGAGAGACTTATGCTTCTTGTGGGAAAATCTCCATAGTGAAACAAGAGAGACTCTTCTTCCAATTGGACTGATGAAAGCCTATTTCAAGAGTGGTAAATTGACCAGGGGTTTTCTAAGTTTGTTTCTCTGTGTTGTTGATGAGAAAGATAGTGGTAAAGGAAGATAAATGAGGTGGGAGAAAGGAACCATCTTGGGTGGGGGGCTGGGGGAGGAAGAAGAAACCACCTGGGGGTTGATTTTGATTTTGTTGTTTTTTTGTTAATAAACTATTTTTATCTTTAAAGTTTAGGCCTGTTTTGCATTTCTCTTAATCCTTATTCTCATGAAACCACTACACTGCACTCTTGCCTGGTGTGAGCAGGCGAGCAGGTGAATGTGAAACCGCTACAAGCAAGGAGTAGGGAATAAAAGTTTGAACTTGTTTATGGTATTGAATAAATGATTATATTTATTTTTCTATATCCTAGATGATTGCTTTCGTTACTAAGACTGCAAGGAATTTGTGTTGCTTCTGCACTGGGTGTCATGAAATTGGTGTTTTTGTTGCATTCTTTTTAGTTCAAGTCCATCAGAGATGGAGAAGAACCTGAAGAACATAGGAAATATCCTGCTGGGTTTGACAGGAGTCATGTGGCCCAGGGCTTGGGCTGTAGCTTGGTCTCTCATATTTCCATCTCCCCAGGCTCCTGGCTGTCCAGAGTGGCCTGTGCTAGGGATGTTGGAGAATACCCCTTCTCTCTGGGTCCATTTCTGGATCTCATTTCTTTCAAACACACAATACTGTCTGCCCTCACCACCCTCTGCGGCAGCACCTTGCAGAAATCCTCTACCAAGCATGTGACATGGTTTCTTGAATTCAGACTGGCCTACATGCTGCTTCAGTGGAGCTCTGCCTGGCTGTGACAAGCTGCTGCCTGTGAGCCTGTGTGCACAGAGAGGCACTGGGGACACTGATTTCAGCAGGTAAAGCACAGACATGGTTGCTGTGATGTGATAGCCGCTGTGGGCTGGTGGCTGGGTTGCAATTTATCTTCTTGAAGTCTGATTTCCAAATCAAGTCTGGATCTCTCTCTGAGTTTCTCCCTGCTCCCTTTCCTCTCTTAAAGAGCGATGCCATGTTTCTAACTCTTCTTTCAGCAAAGGGACAATTACAGAATCCAAACACAGCTGATGAATAAATTTGTGGGTTTTTCTAGCATGGACCATCTTGTGAGGGAAATAGGAGAAATAGCTGTAATCAACACGTTGTGAATTAGACCTTGCTCCCCAGTCAGCCTCATGTGTCTATCTCACTGCTCCATGTGCTTATGGGCAGCAGGAAACAGGAGGGAAAATGAAGCATTTGATTAAGTCACTATTCTTTTCTTTCCAACTATAACGGAATCAGCATGCAAATGCCATTCCGTGATTTTTTTTTTTTTTTGCATTGACAGTGTAGCTACACAAATGCAACTGAATGAATTATTCTGAAGCACTCTGAAGCCTGTCTTTGTCACAGTTCCTTATTTCAGTCCCTGTCATGCACTGTGCCTATCATTCATTATAGTTGATGGGTTGAGGGCAGAAAGGTGTCTCTCGCCCTGTTCTCTGGAGAATTTTGTCTTGTCTGTCTCACCTTCAATCACTGCTAATAGCTCTGCTGGAACAAATTCAAGAAGGGGCTGTGAGGAGATGATGAAAATATTTCACAGGGCAATTTATATTTTAATAGCTAGTTTTAAAAATGAATTTGCTGGAGCAGACCAAAATTAAGATTGCTTAGAGAGATCTTTCTTACAAGCCTTTTAATTAATTTTTTAAATTGTTAATAATCTTTAAGTCCTTTGCATTCTTGTTACATTTTTCCTGTGAATTGCCATGAAGGATTGGGTTTTACTTTGATTGACCAATGACCATTTATCTTATGAATTCATTAGGACGAGTTACCATTCAGGAAACACTGTTGGAGGAGAGAACAAAATAGCACTGCAGCTTTAGGATTGTGTTTTTGTGGGATGCTTTCACAAATTTTCAACTGCTGCCTCTACCTTGCTTTTAAAGCATATTGTGGCTGTATTTGTGGCAAGTCTCCTGTCACTGTTCTGATGTCTTGCAAAAGGTCATGGTGGAGGAGTGTGACAGAGCTCAGCATTTTGGCAGGAGCTCAGTGGCACACAAGTGAGGGTAGAATTGTTGGACTGTTCTTAAGGTTTTTAGATTGTATTTACTGTTGTTTTCTTGCAGGACTTTCTGACCACTCTGTTACACTAGAATGTCTATCTGAAAAGATAGAATTAAAAATCTAATCCAAGAATTTAAAAATACCATAGTATGTAAATGTTCCTAATTATTTCTGTGAGTAATTTTTTCAAACAACTGTAATTAATTGCATGAAGTAAGAGATATATTTAGGTATCATCATGGAAGGTTTATGTTTCAGTCAGCTGTACAAATAAGTATCAAGTGATCAAGTATCAATAAAAGGAGAGACCTTTCGACATCAGTAGCTTGAATTACTATTTGCTTTTATCTTGCTGTCATTTCTATAAGTGTACTAGATACAAACTTTTGGATAACAAGAAGGGGTTATAACTCATTGCTGGAACAAAGGCAGACATCTCTGTTGATATTAGTATAACCTGTGATTTAATTTGATTTTGTGTCTACATCCCTTAATTTTTTCTACAAACAGTAAATTATGGTTGTGCAAAAGCTGGATCAGAAGGATGGTATTAAAACCCTGGAGTGAGACTGAGAGAAACAGACTTCATACCTGGCTCTACTGCAGGCTGTCCTTGGCAAGGTGGGAAAATCATCCTGCATGCCTTTTGCAAAAGATATCCTTTAGAATATATATCCTTTGGGACACCAAACAGATCGAAGACTCATCCCTCCTGTCCCTCTCTGTTCATAGTCTCTACCTGAGATTTCTGTGGCTCAGTGTGACTGTCCTTTCAATATCAGGAGGCCCAATGACAATAAAATATGAATTTATGTATACTTTCCAGAGATGGTTTGCAGAAATTAAATCTGATTAGAAGAAGGTACTAAAGATGGTTTTTCAGATGACATCAGTGACAAAAGCATTGCTTTAAAACATTATTTGCTGTGATTTTTTAGAATTTAATTGCTTTGACACAAACATTGTATGTTGAAGCCTTTTTAAATTCACTGATTGAAGTGCCACCTTTTCACACTTCGATTTTTTCCCCTGGGATTACAAGATTAGGATGGTTTTTTGAGAAGAAAATAGGGCATTTTGTTGCTAGACTTGATGAAATAATTGTCTGCAACTGTCAAGACAAAAATGACTTGAAGACAGATCATCTTGTTACAGGCGGCTTGCTTCATCAGTCTGGAACTTACAAGCAATTTAGTTATGTCAAGGCACTAAACCACCTTTTCAGTCAAGACCAGGTATGAAGTAGTAAATTAAGTATGTTTTACCAGATTTTATTGATGACTATTTTTAATTAGTTGCGGAAACATGCAGTAAAGTAATTATGTTAAACTTTGTAGTTGAGGAGTTCAGAGATTAAGCCATTCACTTCCTGACTAATGGAATGCTAGCTGAACCTTTGTCCCCTGTGTCACTAATTTTCAAGGATCTATGAATGCTGCAATCCTTTTGCTGGCCTGTTACTGAAAGCTGTGCTGCAGGGGCACACCCAGTGAGCTCTGGCTGCTCATTGGCTTTTTGGTCCTGGAGCTGTGAAAATATGAGGCAGCTCTTCTAAATAATTGCTTTTTAACACAGTGTAGAATACAATTCTTTCCTTTCTTATGTTGTCTGAGTAAAATCCCATCTCTGTTACATCCAGCTGACACAGAAAACAGGGCTACTCTTTGATTAGAACAGAAAAACCCTGTGAGAGTAATGGAAGTGATGCCTGAGTCTATGTTTATCTAGACATAGCCGTCATTAAATTGCTTTATCTTGTCATCCAAACTTGTCTAAGAGAATTTCATTCAGAGTGACATAGGCAGAGGTTACAATCTCTGGAAAGCCCCAGACCATCGCTTCTAGCATCTTCCACCCCACCCCCCACATTTCTAATCTCGCTAATGGTATTGAGGCCATTCCAACTCTTGTGCAGCTCAGAGCTGGAAAACTGCAGAAATTCATATTTCAGGTATGGGCAATGCTCCTTCTGTTCTGATTCCATTGGAAGAGACTCAAAATAAGTTATTCTTATCCTTTTCCATTAAGCATTCCTCTGCTTAGTCACATAAATGTAATTAAGATTGTGGGCCTCATGACTCTTTTTAATGGAATTAGATCTCATGACTCACTGGGGCATTATCTGAAGAATGTCTCCCTATACAAAATGACTCAATCACTAAGATTGCTGTCTGGCAGCATGCCAAGATATTAGGACCCAAAGAGCTAGCACTTAATCTGATTCAGGGACATCTTTAATATTTTTTGAACATACATGCTAGTGTATTCCAAATATCTTTCCCTCCAAAACAGAAATTAAGAATCTATTTCAGGCACACTCTGCACTCTGAGCTGTCTTACAACATTATTGATCCTTTTAAAGTAATTGAATTTAATTCTGAAACATTCTGCAAAATTTCAGATGAAAAAATAGTGCATACAAATCAGCACGAAGTTCAGGGCCATGAGGAGGTCACTGAGCCCTGAAGGCTGTGACTACTGGCACTTTCACTTGTTTAGCCATTTTTCCTTTTTTTACTCTCTTGATCTCAAGACTGAGTAAAAGAATTGGGTCGGACTAAATATTCCATTTTTAAACCCCCACCATTACATTTAGTCAAAAATGATTAGGAAAATGTAATAGGAATCAGCAAGATTTCTTTGTTGATGTCAAGCTGAACAAGAGTCAGCAGTGCCCTGGCAGCCAGGAGGGCCAACCCTTTCCTGGGGGGCATCAGGCCCAGCATCACCAGCCAGGCAAGGGAGGGGATTGTCCTGCTCTGCTCTGCACTGGGGCAGCCTCACCTCCAGTGCTGGGGGCAGTTTTGGGTGCCACAGTATAAAAACGATATTGAACTATTAGAGAGTGTCCAAAGGAGAGCAATAAAGATGGTGAAAGGCCTTGAGGAGAAGCCATATGAGGAGAAACTGAGGTCACTTGGTCTGTTCAGCCTGGAGAGGAGACACTGCAGTCTACAACTTCCTCATGAGGGAAAGTGCAGGGGAAGACACTGATGTCTTCTCTGTGGTAACCATTGATAGGCCCCAAGGAAAAGGCATGAAGCTGAGTCAGGGGAGGTTTAGGTTGGATATCAGGAACAGTTTTTTCACCAGAGAGTGCTTGGACCCTGGAACAGACTGCCCAGGGAAGTGGTCACAGCACCAGCCTGACAGAGTTCAAGAAATGTTTGAACAGTACTCCCAGACACCTGTTGTGACTTCTGGGACTGCCTAGGAGTTGGACTCAATGATCCTTGTGGGTCCCTTCCAACTCACAGTATTCTAGGATTCTATGATTATTGTAGTATCTCTTTCACATTCTGAGCACAGGTAGTAGTGGGACTTCTTGTTCTGAAGACTGTTTATATTTGAAATCTCCTAGTGGATTAATCTTCCCTGAACTGGTTCAACCATTTATGCTCCCACTTGAATCTTCTTTGGCACTCAAAATATATTTACGTACTGTGCAAAATTCTACCATATTTCTTAGTATAAATCTTGTCTTCAGTGAAAAGAGAAGAAATATGCTATAACCATATTCTTAAAATCAGTCACTTATATCTGAGATGATACTTGCATAACAAAAGGTCTAATTTTCAAACATGATGATTTGTTACCAAAAACCAATGGGGTAAAGAGGAAGTGCATGTTCTACATTTTACCTATACCTCTGCAGAAGTGTTGGCTATGAATTTATCCAGTCATAGGTATCTGGACTTAGATCAGCTGACCAAGATTTTAGTGTGTTCCTCTTATTCGAATTATTGCCTCTATTTATTATTCCTCTATTTGTTGCCGGAAAGCTGATATGTTCACCTAATAAAAGTAAGAGGAAAATATTATTAAATTATTGCCAATGAGTCATTATCAAAATAGTTTCTATGAAGTATAAAATTTCTCATGGTGATAAATAGTGAGCAGTGTCATTCTTTATATTTGTTCTAACCTGACAGAGGCCAACTCATCTTCACTTATGGTAAATGGCTAGATGCTGTACAGTGTTGATTTCAGAACGGGGTACTTTCAGCCATCTAAAATGAAGTTGTGTGGCACAACACAGAACTTTGTGAAACCTCAGTGGATATACAAGAATCTAATAATATCTATTCAGTGATCATGCAATATCCTTTTAATTGCTGAGGGTTTTCCCACATGCTGGTGCTGAAACTATATCACAGTCTAAAAGGATATTAAAACATTGGCAAAAATTTCTAGAAGAGATGTTCTCTGAGGGTTTAATATAAGCAGCAACTGCATGCATACAACTTTAATATGTCAGTTCAAGAAAACACTGTCTGCTGCCTATTACATCTATTCTAGGATGTGTGATCGATATGCTGCACCAACAGACATTCACCTACAGACCCACCTGAAACTTGAGGCTCTGACTACAACTGTAGGTATTAAGCCTATGCTTACCCACTACTGAGACAGAACTGACACGGCAAAATGTTTTGTGCTTCAAGTAAATACCAAAAGAGTTTAAAATTAATTGTTATATCCTGTCTTAGCAACAGGGCCTGATCTGTTGTTCAAGCCAGTGAGTGAAAAATCTGTCCTTTCTGAAGGCAGGCACTTTCCCATGGACCTCAGTGGGGCCAGGCTACAATATATGGCTTGCAGAATTAGTTGACTGTAGACAAGACCCCTAATATTTAAAATGTTTCAGAAAAAAATGGTGGTATTATTATTTCTGATTTATAAAGCAGAAAACTAGAGCTACCAAGATGAATGACTGATAATTCCCACACTCTTAGCCATGAACTTTTCTGGCTCCCTAGGCAGAGAGTCACAGGTTGTTTGAAACAGCTTGTGAAGCAATACTCAAGTAAAAAATATTTGGAAACTTTACCACTTGGCCCTAAAAATGCAATGAGCTAGTTATATAACACAGGGTCACTTGTTTTTTTTACTTCATGACTTTATAAAATGCTTCAGATACATGTTGATAAACAGTCTAATCAGTGAAAACTTTTGATTGCTTTGAATGCAGCAGCCATCTGAACACATGAAAATGAGTGAGTGGTTAAATGATTACTGATGCATTTTCCCACAAATGCCTTTGCCCACAAGCTATGGTTAATTTTGTTTCCAACCTGTGTTTTGACTTAAATCCTTTCTTTTCAGTGCTCATAATAACTGTTAATGTGGACATTTTTTAGAGTAAGTGTTTAATTTTCTGAACCAATGGGGTTGTCATAAGCAAAGCAGAATCTTGGTTAAGCAGGAGGCAGCTACACATGTGATAAGGGATCTTTCCATAGACCTTTGACAACTTTTTCTGTATTGTTCCTTACCAAAGGGGTGGAAGATGGGAGAGGTCAAAAGTCCTACTATGCTGGACCTCCAAGTTATGACTCTTCTTTTGGACCAGTCTTGGTGTAACAAAGCTTCCTGTGAACTGTGCTAAAGAATATTGCTGAGTGCTCCATCTATCCTCCTTTACTTTCTGCTACCAGTAAAGCAATGCAAAAGAAATATTGTGTGCTTTCAGGTAAGTGGAAGAGATCTATTAGGAAAAGAAAAAAAGAAACAAACAAAGAAAAAAAAGGAAATATATCTTTCAATTATAAGGACCTTTTAAAGATATGGAAGAGAAAATAAATTTCCCTCACTGTAATGTCCTTTCACAGTAAAATTTTTTCCTTCCTGAAATATTTATGAATATTAATTCCTTTTTTTTTTTAATTCTGTGCAGCCTGTGGTTTTCACTTGGAGAAATAAGTCTGATGTATCTTCAAAAGCTGAAGTTATCTGAACAATGTCCATCAATCTGACAGATACACTGCTTTATTAAATTACTTTAAGACATTGACAAAGCCCTTAACTATGAATCTTAATCTTAAGGATCTCAATTCTAATTTGTACAATGTCTTCCATGGGATTAGCAAAAAGAAAAGATAAAGTGAAAAGCTGTCTCTATGTACAAGCTAGACAGTGCACAGCAAAGCCCAAAATCAATAAAAGCAGCAGAAAGTCTGCTGCTTTCCTTTAGACATTTACTCATGGAGTGAAGGTATTTTTATCATCAAGTTACCTGGATTACAGAGCAGACTTTATTTTATATGGGATTTTCCCTTTCAAGCAAGAATAATTTTATTGTGGAAAAAGTAGTTTTCTTCTTCTTCTTAGCAGAAAAGAAGGCGCTAAACATTTATAAACATAATAATAAATTCTTGTGATGCATTTTGAACCTTCATAAGAGAAATTCCGCAGATGGAGAAAGGGAATGCATTTTTCAGGTTTTCAGGTACTGATGAGCCAGAAAACAACTCCTCCCACGTGGAAATTTCAAGACCTCTTTGTCATTAGGGCATTCAAACGTGGTATTCTGTGTAGTGGCTGAAGGCTTGAAATGCCATTGTATTATTTTTTCCTTATATCTAGTTGGATCTTTACTCTTTCAATTTGTGACTACTGTCAGTTGTTCTCCCCCATTCCCTGATTAAAGATCCTGTCTCTGTCTCTTATCTTCTCTTAACTATTGGAAAATTGCTGTCAGGTTCCCCCCAAGACTTCTCTTCTCCAGACAAGAAAGTCACAAGGGTGTATTTGAGACATAATACACATTTGTGACTCAAGTCCAACACCAAATTGTTTGTTTGTTTTATTTCCATCCTTACAGAAAGACATCAGTGAAAATGAAGTGTCATTTTGCTGAAATAAAGTGCCGACATGGAAAATCAAAGCAGCATTAATGCATTAAGAAACCCCCCAAAACTCCACTTCTTTATATAAATATATTCTGGGGAACAACTTGATAAGCAATGCTAAATTAAGTCTTAAATGCACCTTAAAACTACCTAGGCTTTAGTAAAGATTATGGCTTTTAAAAGTAACAGTAATCTTATTCTTTCCATATCTGCACACAGAACTCCTACCTAAAACAGAAGTCAAACATTAATAAATTTATATTCCCTTGAAGAGGGAATTTGTCTTTTCAGTAATAGCCTTCACAATGAAGGCACTTATATAGTGACTGCCCCTGCTATGTCAGTTAATGTGTGCTGGACACCTCCAGGCTCATCAGCTGGTGTTCCTTTGTACTCATTTTAGATGTACAGTTTTTTCTCTATCTCTTTGCTACCCCAGGAAGCTCTTACTCCTGTAAATGGAAAGAAACAAAAATCTCTAGAGAAGACTCCTTTTCAAACTGGGTGCATGTGTTAGTTTTCCTTGGGGCAGAGTTAATTTTCTTCATAGTAGCTACGAAGGGGCTGTATTTTGGATTCCTGCTGGAAGCAGTGTTGATAACAAAAAGGATGTTTTAGCTATCACTGAACAGGGTTTCACACTGTCAAGGCCTTTTCTGCCTCTCACCCCACCAGTGACAGTGGTATGACAATCCCTATGTTTGCACCATGAGAAATAAAGAAATGTAGGTTTAAGTTACTTAGTACTGAATTGCCTCTTTGTAAACAATTCTCAACCGTGTGTATTTTCTGCCCCTGTACACTTACATGTATATTAATATTGTTTGGTAAAAGGCTTCCATAGATATGCAGGCACTGTGCTTCTTTGTACTATTTCTTCTCTAATTTACAAGTCAGTATGAATTTCCTTTTTCCATTTTTGACATCAAGACAGTGACTCAAAGTCACCTGCAGGTTTAGAAAATATCCATGTACTTGGATACTCTTGTAGTGCAGGAGTTGTTATGGAAATTTTTTTTTTTTTTTTTTTTTTTTTTTTTTTTTTTTTTTTTTTTTTTTTTTTTGATAAATTACATTAGAGAATAAACTTTATTTATTTGATTACATTGCCATTATGGGGCAAGCACGAGCAATTTAGAGTATTAAACTGAAGCTGCACAGAAATGTGAGAAGTCTATTTCAGGCTCTCAGACTTTGATTCTTTTGATAAGAGAATATCTTGTGCCAAATGAACATTGGAGTGGCCTTCTGATTACTTCAAATGTACCCTGTAATTTCATTATGGCAACCTTGAATGCAGAGTTTCATCAGTTCCTTACAAGCTGACTCATCTCTGCTACACTCTGTTACTCCATAAAGGGTCAAGTTTCCACTTCTTACTTATTCATCCCCTACACAGACTTCCCATGGGCATCTAAACCACATATGATTTTGAGACACAACAGATTTTGGGCAATATCTTTATGAAGTATTCAATGGCCAAATTAAAAGATGCAATGTCGCTAAGTCCATTATTTTGGACCGACCTCTGCATACAATAGCCTGGAGGGCAATGCTACTTTAGAAAACTCCCTGTCCGTCTCCCAGGGTGAAAAGAGGGTAAAGATGCTGTTTCAGGCACACTGCAATACTCTTTGTTTGGCTACAAAGTATATGCCCTTGCTGGTGCACTGAGCGCCATGACTGTAGCAGGTTTCTGAGCACAAGATAAGGCATTTAAACATTTCTTTAATGTCTATGAGACATGACTTAATTCTGAGTCATATCTTGTAGTTTTGTATAGACTGAAAAAAGGTGCCATTGTGCCTGCCATTTATAAATAAATCTGCGGTTTGCACCTAAACGATTTACTAATGTTCTATAAAGTTTGGGCAACAGTAACTTATATCAATTAATTTGGAAACATGCTGTATGAAATGTTTAGAATTTAAATAGAAGTAGAAGGGGGAAAGTGGCTACAGAGTTGTAATCCATTGCCTGTATATAAATATATCTGAAGTAATTATATGGCACATCTTAGACAATAAGGCTGTGGAGGTTGTGTTTGTTGCTGCTTTACTTGATAATTCTTTGAGTTTGGATGATACAAATTACACTGGGGAGTGACTATCGGTTTGCATTAAGAAAAAGTAAACAGTGTACTTGACTTTTCTAATTGTTCTAGACAGTTTGGGGTTTGCTTTTTTGTTGTTGCTTTTTTTTTTTTTTTTTTTTTTTTTTTTTTTTTTTTTTTTTTTTTTTTTT